>JAWDGP010000201.1:0-2500 GCA_033675545.1 Elysia crispata | reverse complement strand
ATAGTATCGGACAGGCATCGCTATAACCAAAGTTCATGTACCCTTTTGCTGCCTAGAAACAAAATGTGTAGTGGAAATCTTCAGCCTGTCAGAAGTAATGGAAAGTTATGTGTTTCTTCATCGCTGAAGTTAAGGGTTAAAAATATGTCATTGTTTTGTTTTGTTTTGTTTGTTTATAATGGGTTAATATGAATGCGCTCCTCATCCTTTGCCGTCCTGAGAGAAATGGTTAGCGTAGCCCCATGCTTGTTGGGGAAATATTTGCAAAATCACCCCAAGTAATGCTTTCACTGAAAACTGTGCTTTGTCTAAACAAGGCATTTAAAGAGGCCCTTGATTTTGAACATCTCATAGGGTTGTCGAATAAATATAGCTACTTAAAAAATAAAATAGGCGGCGCTAAAGGCAGGGGTTTTATTTTTCCAACGCGTCAGCGTTAAACGAAGTTATAAATTCATAATACATTTTGTGACATAAATTTTTCTCGGGCACTTATTGGTTTGGGGGAGGAAGGAGAATATTAAAAAAAAAAACGTCATTCGGTAGATAGAAGCGTACAATGTTAAACTAGTGGAAATAAGCGGGTTTTTTATTATTATTTTTTATATTAATAGGGCTACAATTATTTATTATCACCAGTAGAATGAGCTTAGAGCCGCCCGTTTACCACAGGTGTATCGGCGGTGAACAGTTATGCATATCAGCATAACATTAAAACATACAGCCATAAATACACGGTGTATTCAGAGTCGATTCAGCTCCCTTGGAATTCATAACGCTTAGCTCTTTAGTGGTTTGGTTTTTATTTCTACTCTTACTTTATTTTTATTTTTTATTTTAACTTATAATTCTGCACATAATTATGTGGCTGCGCTTCCAGGCTTTCTAAGATCCTACTTATCAATCAATCAGACAACCCTTCATTTTGTCTTTAGAAGCGTTTATAAAGAAGTTTGTTTTTGAAATCAATGCTAGCTTTTTGTGGATCTTTTTTTTTCTTGGTTTTTTTTTTCAATCCTTTAATAGTGGGCTTAGCTTGTAAAACTGTTTATTTGTCTTGGGATAAGGTTGTCTTGTTGTCTTGCGTCAATGAATGTTTTTGTTTTGTTTTTTTTTCTTTGATTTGCGTCAGTTTTTTACAATCGTTACGGATATATATCTACAGCATATTTATTTGTGACACAGAGAGAGAGAGAGAAAGAGAGAGAGAGAGAGAGAGAGAGAGAGAGAGAGAGAGAGAGAGAGAGAGAGAGAGAGAGATCGGTCGTATTTTATTTATATGAATAAAGAAACAAACCTAAATATGAAGGCTCTGATAATCGCAAGAAATCTCGGAAAACAAAGATACAAGTTATTGATACTTGGGCGGAAAGAATAGCAGAAAAAGTCACAAAACTAACTGGCAAACGAGAATAAGGGGGAAAAAATGTTGATAAAATTTAAGAACGAGAGAGAGAGAGAGAGAGAGAGAGAGAGAGAGAGAGAGAGAGAGAGAGAGAGAGAGGGAGGGAGGAAGAGAAAGAAAGAATAATTGATAAACTGCTGAATATAGTCATAAAGGCCACTAAGCATTCTGTGCAGCAAATGCGAAGTGAAAAGAAGAGAATGAAACATGTTACACTAAACAGTTACCCCCTCGAATCAAACATACCGCCTCAAACCCAATGCAGCCGCTTTATATAAATGATACTTTCTGTAAGTTGGTATCCGCTGTATTATACGTCGACATTAATTTCTCTGTTACTATCTTCGTTTCTGCTACAAAGAAAAACGAGGTGCGTGAGGGAGGGGGAGGGGGATGTAAGACAGTAATAGCACAGAAGCCAATCAATCAATCAATCAATCAATCAACAAACTGGGGTCTCTTAATGATTGGAATAGATCAGTCAGTGCCAGCGCTTGATCTTTCCCCGGATGTGTTTTTTACTGGTGGTCGTACGTGTGTACGTGTATAGTATCTGACAGGTTAATCAATAGAAAATATTGCTAGTGCTTCCCCAAGGGATATGCTTTATGTTGGGATCGCTCTAGGTTTCCTCGCTGTTGTATGCGTAGGTGGGTGTGTTTGGGAGGACATGGTATAGAAGGGGATAGCCGGAGGAGGCCGGAGAGAGTGGTTAGTAGTTGTTAAATGTCTGTACTGATAGGTACGGTACAGAAAAAGAGGCAGACAGAGAGAAATGCCTTGAAAAATGCAGAGAGTGTTGGAAACAATAAATAATGACAATGAGAAAGATAATAGATATTATCTTAAGTATGTGTGTGAGAGAGAAAGAGAGAGAGAGGAGAAAGCGCGAAAAATGCGGAGGGTGCTGTGAACAACAAATGACAGAGAGGAAGATAATAGATCAAGTGAGAGAGTGAGAGGGGAAGATGAAGCGGTGAAAAAAGGGTTTACCCCTGATCCCCTTTGTTTCCCTCTTCGCTTTCCGACTGACCTGACGCTTGCTTTAGCTTTTTTTTACCCTTTTACCCTTTGCCTCTATCTGCTACTTCTCTG
>JAWDGP010000199.1:0-10351 GCA_033675545.1 Elysia crispata | reverse complement strand
AGAGAGAAAGAGAGAAAGAGGGAGAGAGAGAGAGAGAGAGAGAGAGAGAGAGAGGAGAGAGAGAGACAGACAGACAGACAGAGAGAGAGAGAGAGAAAGAGAGAGAGAGAGGACATGTTTACGAAAACTGTGATATTGCTCTGAGTGGTACTCACCCAACTTGTCAGTGTTTGGGTATTAGAGTCGTCAAGGAACGGTCTTTGTGTATTGCGATAAAAAACAGTTTGTGTTTTTGAAATTAGGTAAAGCGCGTGCATGTTTTGATAAGTTATAGGGCCAGAGAAAGTGATTGTGTCACATACGAGTTTAAAAGGGTGGTCGTATTAGTTGTGTTAGAGAGAGTGGTCGTGTTAGTTGTACTAGAGAGAGTGGTCGTATTAGTTGTGTTAGAGAGAGTGGTCGTGTTGGAACAAGTTAGAAGTGGTATTGTTTAGTTCAGTTAAGAGAGTGGTCGTGTTAGTTGTA
Source organism: Elysia crispata (assembly GCA_033675545.1). Classification (NCBI taxonomy): domain Eukaryota; kingdom Metazoa; phylum Mollusca; class Gastropoda; family Plakobranchidae; genus Elysia; species Elysia crispata. Next base: position 9,886 of record JAWDGP010000199.1, on the reverse strand, counting down.
CTAGAGAGAGTGGTCGTATTAGTTGTGTTAGAGAGAGTGGTCGTGTTAGTACAGTTAGAGAGAGTGGTCGTGTTAGTTGTGTTAGAGAGAGTGGTCGTGTTAGTACAGTTAGAGAGAGTGGTCGTGTTAGTACAGTTAGAGAGAGTAGTTGTGTTAGTTTAGTTAGAGAGAGTTGTCGTGTTAATTCAGTTACAGAGAGTGGTCGTGTTAGTTCAGTTAGAGAGAGTGGTCGTGTTAGTTCAGTTAGAGAGAGTGGTCGTGTTAGTTGTACTAGAGAGAGTGGTCGTGTTAGTTCAGTTAGAGAGAGTGGTCGTGTTAGTTGTGTTAGAGAGAGTGGTCGTGTTAGTTCAGTTAGAAGTGGTCGTGTTAGTTGTCGTGAGAGTGGGTAGTGTTAGTTCAGTTAGAGAGAGTGGTCGTGTTAGTTCAGTTAGAGAGAGTGGTCGTGTTAGATCAGTTAGAGAGAGTGGTCGTGTTAGATCAGTTAGAGAGAGTGGTCGTGTTAGTTCAGTTAGAGAGAGTGGTCGTGTTAGTTGTACTAGAGAGAGTGGTCGTGTTAGTTCAGTTAGAGAGAGTGGTCGTGTTAGTTCAGTTAGAGAGAGTGGTCGTGTTAGTTCAGTTAGAGAGAGTGGTCGTGTTAGTTCAGTTAGAGAGAGTGGTCGTGTTAGTTGTACTAGAGAGAGTGGTCGTGTTAGTTGTGCTAGAGAGAGTGGTCGTGTTAGTTGTGCTAGAGAGAGTGGTCGTGTTAGTTGTGCTAGAGAGAGTGGTCGTGTTAGATCAGTTACAGAGAGTGGTCGTGTTAGTTCAGTTAGAGAGAGTGGTCGTGTTAGTTCAGTTAGAGAGAGTGGTCGTGTTAGTTGTACCAGAGAGAGTGGTCGTGTTAGTTCAGTTAGAGAGAGTGGTCGTGTTAGTTGTGTTAGAGAGAGTGGTCGTGTTAGTTCAGTTAGAGAGAGTGGTCGTGTTAGTTGTGTTAGAGAGAGTGGTCGTGTTAGTTCAGTTAGAGAGAGTGGTCGTGTTAGTTCAGTTAGAGAGAGTGGTCGTGTTAGTTCAGTTAGAGAGAGTGGTCGTGTTAGCTGTGTTAGAGAGAGTAGTCGTGTTAGTTGTGTTAGAGAGAGTGGTCGTGTTAGTTCAGTTAGAGAGAGTGGTCGTGTTAGTTGAGTTAGAGAGAGTGGTCGTGTTAGTTGAGTTAGAGAGAGTGGTCGTGTTAGTTGTGTTAGAGAGAGTGGTCGTGTTAGTTGTGTTAGAGAGAGTGGTCGTGTTAGTTGTGTTAGAGAGAGTGGTCGTGTTAGTTGAGTTACAGAGAGTGGTCGTGTTAGTTCAGTTAGAGAGACTGGTCGTGTTAGTGATACTAGAGAGATTGGTTGCTTTAGTTCAGTGTGTGTGTGTGTGTATATATATATATATATATACACACACACACACACCCTTTTTCATAGTTAAAACAACTTGTTGAAAAGAGATCATAATTTTGGGACCTACCTTGGCTTCACTGGCTATTAGTATCCCTTATCTGGGTGTTTGTCAGTCGATTTTTTTCTATTTTCTTTACCGCGCCTCCTTTCTGATTTAATTCTCTTTCACCCTCTTATACCTCCATTCTATTCTCAATGTTTCATTTATATTTCTTCTCAGTTCTCCAATATTTGGTCTCATAACTAGTTTCTCTCGTCACTCTCTTTCCGTCTTTTTCTCCTTCCTACCTTTTCTCTACCTCTCTCTTCCTCTTTGCAGTTTTTCCCAAAAATTTTCCTGTCTCCCTCACCTTAATCTCTGTCTTTTTTTTTTTTTTTTTTAATTATGAATCAACTATTTAACAATATAAATATAAAAATTATTAACTAGTAATTATGCCCTTGATTTACTTATCCTTGCAGGTCTAAAGTTTTCAGAACACCTGGTCCAAACTGCTCGACCAGCCCACTGATGTCTGCGCACTGACCGAAACGGCCGTGGCAAACACGACTTGCTCCATCATTACAAGCCAGAGATTTGACTATTGTAACGCATGCTTTAACTCAACTCATTCGTTCAGAAAATGGATCTCTGGATTCAGGACATCATGTCATACTCTTTTTATCATTTTCTTCACAGTTTTTATAATTTGGTTTCATGAAAGATATCAAGTGCTGTCACACCAGTTCGGCTACCACACTAGTTCGGCCACAATACCAGTTCGGCTACCACACTAGTTCGGCCACAATACCAGTTTGGCTGCCACACCATTTCGGCTACCGCACCAGTCCGGATACCACACCAGTTCGGCTACCATACCAGTTTGCCCACCACACCAGTTCGGCTACCATACCAGTTTGCCCACCACACCAGTTCGGCTACCATACCAGTTTGCCCACCACACCAGTTCGGCTACCACACCAGTTTGCCCACCACACCAATTCGGCTACCATTTCAGTGCGGCAACCACATCAGTTCTTCTACCACATCAGTTCGGCTACCACACCAGTTTGCCCACCACACCAATTCGGCTACCATTTCAGTGCGGCAACCACATCAGTTCTTCTACCACATCAGTTTGGCTACCCCAGTTCGGCTACCACACCAGTTCGCTACCATATAAGTGCGGCTGCCACACCAGTTCGGCTACCACACCAGTTCGCTACCATATAAGTGCGGCTGCCACACCAGTTCGGCTACCACACCAGTTCAGCTACCAGAGTTCGACCACAATGCCAGTTCGGCTACCACACCAGTTCGGCTACCGTACCAGTTCAGCTACCATATAAGTGCAGCTACCTTAATTTTGCTACCACACCAGTTCGGCTACCGTACCAGTTCAGCTACAGCTACCTTAATTTTGCTACCACACCAGTTCGGCTACCGTACCAGTTCAGCTACCATATAAGTGCGGCTACCTTAATTTTGCTACCACACCAGCTCGGTTACTTTAAGATATGAATCATAGTTTTAGTTTACGGAAAAGGAGGGGATTCACTAAACTATATTACTGAGAGCTAACTTTAGTTCAATTCTTATAATATGGGTAGCCGAATTCCTATTATAATTTCAAGACGATTATCAGCAGTTCGGCTACCAGTTCAGTCACACTTCAGCTACTATTCTTACATAATTATTAAACGCTTCGAAACCGTTATATCAGGCCATCGGTGTAATATTTAAAACACTTTCGCTACTCTTTGTTTAGATCTGGTTTTAAGGTCAAATATTAATTTAATATTCATAATAATAATGTTAATTCTAACGCTGACTTAAACCGCAAATTCGGTCACTAGATAGGCCATCGCTTAAATTTAAGTATTGTCAGCGGTAAATTCGTTTTAAATTCGCCATACTACTGTATTAGACACCAACATAAGTCTAGAGCATGTTCATTTGCCGTGGAGCCCAAACGATTAGGAATACATAAACAATGAAGATGATTGCTACCATACCAAAAAACACGTAGATCTAGTCGAATGAATTAATTTTGTCTTTTGCTTTAAAACTTTTAAATGTATCAATTAACAAACCATCACACCACCCCCCCCCAAAAAAAAAAAAAAAAAAAAAAAAAAACAAAAAAAAACATTCACACACATTTCTTATTCTTTTCTGTGACTACTCCTATACGAAAAATTTTCGAATTTTAAATCATGAAAATGCGCAAAAAAGAGAGTTCCAAAAGTTAGAGCACCAAAGTACGGTGTCTCTTACAGCCTTGAAAATTCCTTGCCATTGATATTGTTAAGTCTAAACGGCTCTCCATCCTTAAATGGACGAAACTAAAACCCTCGCGCAGCACTTTAGAGCACTTTAGAGGATAAAGAGAGAGAGAGAGAGAGAGAGAGAGAGAGAGAGAGAGAGAGAGAGAGAGAGAGAGAGAGAGAGAGAGAGAGGTTCTCGGCCTCTCAAGCCAGTCCCCATAACCCTTACTCCTGGCAAGCAGGACAACCTTGGGTCGAGGGATAGTGCTATCGGCGGATTTGGCAGCTAAGGTCCCGAGTATAGCAGAGGGAATAAAGACAAATTTTATAAACAATAAACCAAGCAATATTTGGTTTTATCACTTCCTCAAACAAAAACCATCAGAGAGCTAAAGGATGACCCAGGGTTTGGGTATTCACCGGGCACGAGTCACAGAGAGAAAACTGCAAGCCTGGTTCCAGACTGCTTGAGAGGAGTTCTTGAGTGATGGGTTGGATATCACCCAGGTTGATGGAGCCCACAGATATTTAATTGCAATGAGACCATGTTCCCCTTCAACCCCAGCAACATATATGTACTCGTAGCTTAGGAGGACAAAAGAGTGTGTGAGTTGACAAGAACTCGAGACAGCAAAAAACGGGCCTGGGCTGTGACAGTGCCGCTGAGAATTTCTTTGACTCCTTCATATTTTACTCGGGATAGCGGTTTTATTTTGACCCCCAAGTACAATTCTCAGGGTCTTCATTTGCCAGATCGAGAAATGGCTGGATTGGCGGTGAAACATTTCTCTACCGGTTGATGCATATCTTAGTGCCGGCTACTCAAGGGCTACAAAAACCAGTTTTACTATTATTTTGTTGATGGCGACGCAAGCCATAGTGCAATGGCTGTTCATAATGTGTGAAAGAGTGCTGCATGTTTTATTACACACTTCCGTCTCACACAAGCCATATCGTCCAGCCACTGGATTTACTTTTTTTTTTTTTTTTTACAAATCTCTAATGACTGAGTGAGCGACCGCAGCCAATGTCTTCAGACAAATTCACGGCCATGAACTGGAAAAAAAAAAGAAAACTTTGGTTGTGTTTTCTACGTCGCCCGGCTGAAGGTCTACAGTCCAGAAAAAAGGGCAATATCCCTCGAGGCTGCGGGTCATCACCCATGGAATCCACACGGGCTGGACTACACCAAGTGCGATGCCGCCCAATATTTTGTGCAGTCGTCCAGATTAGTTTTGGGGCCTTCACCATCTCCATGATCTTGGCCATCTACGCCTGCCTCTGTCCCTGGATCATCCTCATCATCCTCATCATCATCAACAACAGCGCCACCTGCCGCTGTCCCTCTACCATTATCATTATCATCATCATCATCATCATCATCATCAACACCATCTGCCGTCATCCCTAGACCATCATCATCATCAGTATTATCGCCATCTTCTGCCGTTTCAGGACCATTATCAACATCAACGCCATCATCAACTTCACCTGCAGCTGTTCCTGGACTATTATCACCAATATCATCATCATCATCATCATCATTATCACAATCATCATCATCATCAACGCCACCTGAGACTGTCCCTGTCCATATACCATCAATACCACTACCAGATGCTGACCCCATTCCTGAAACATCATCATTCCCACCTGCTGCCGGAGACTTTTGTCCAGCTCCTACACCACTCCTATCGTTATGTATTGAGCTGTAATTTGATCTATTGCTCTTACTCACTTCTGCACTCTCTATAGATGCGCACTTTTTGGGTAGCGCATCGACTTCGATCTATATTGACATTGTTTTATTCAGTTGTATAATGTTTGTATTTCAAGCCTAAGAACTTTGTGTTGTTTATTAAACACAGCCTGCAGTATGAGGAAAGTGTCCTTGAACTTGTGTGCCCTAGATTCTTTTGGGATCTTCGTCTTAGTTCTAGCATAGTTATTATCTCGTTGCTCCTTGTTTGTTTTGTTCTGATTGGTTGCTATTTTATAGCGCATTATGTGCACCAAGAATATTCTCGTATAACTACGTTATTTCTTTTCTATATAATTCTACAAGATAAAGTATAATTGAGGTTCGGATTTCTGTCCAGTGAGTCAACCTTCAGTGAATTTAACAGTCAACTTTTTTGATCAGTGAGTCAATATACAGTGATTATAGACTCAACCTCTTGTGTTGGATTTAACAGTTTGCAATTTTGACTAGCAGACTTCAGACTTATTTTCTACGAGTCGAGTGACTGGCTGTGTATATTTTCAAATCCCTAAACAAAGCCCAACAGATTACCAAAAAACCTGTTACTCCCACCTCCTGCAGGAGACGTTGGTCCAGCTCCCGTGCCACTCCCACCTCCTGCAGGAGACTTTTGTCCAGCTCCGACATCACTCACCTCCTACCGGAGACTTTTGTCAAGCTCCGACACCACTCCCACCTCCTACCGAAGACTTTTGTCCAGCTCCGACACCACTCCCACCTCCTGCTGGAGACTTTTGTCCAGCTCAGATGCCACTGTCACCTACTACCGGAGACTTTTGTCCAGCTCTGACACCACTGTCACCTACTACCGGAGACTTTTGTCCAGCTCTGACACCACTGTCACCTACTACCGGAGACTTTTGTCCAGCTCTGACACCACTGTCACCTACTACCGGAGACTTTGGTCCAGCTCCGACACCACTTCCACCTCCTGCTGGAATTTTATCCAGCTCCAACACCACTGTCACCTACTACCGGAGACTTTTGTCCAGCTCCGACACCACTCCCACCTCCTGCTGGAGACACTTTGTCCAGCTCTGACACCACCCTCTCTCTCTCTCTACCCCTCTCTCTATCTCCTACCGGAGACTTTTGTCCAGCTCCGACATCACTCTCACCTCCTACCGGAGACTCTTTGTCCAGCTCCTCGACACCACTCCCACCTCCTACCGAAGACTTTTGTCCAGCTCCGACACCACTCCCACCTCCTGCTGGAGACTTTTGTCCAGCTCTGACACCACTCCCACCTCCTACCGGAGACTTTTGTCCAGCTCCAACACCACTGTCACCTCCTACCGGAGACTTTTGATCCAGCTCCATCACAAATACCACCTTCTGCAAGAGACTTTTGTCCAGCTCCGAAAACCGCCATACTCTTCCACCTCCTGTCGGAGACTTTTGTCCAGCTCTGACGCCACTCTCCCCATTTCCTTCCGGAAACTTTGATCCCGCTTTCCCTATGTCTAAGATAGCAGCCCTCTGGGTAGCCGAACTGCCGACACTGGGTAGCCAAAGTGCAGGCACTGGGTAGCCGAACTGCCGATATTGGTTGGGCGAACCCTGGGTAGCCGAACTGCCGACACTGATTGACCGAACCCTGGGTAGCCGAACTGCCGGCACTGGATGGCCGAACTCTGGGTAGCCGAACTGCCGGCACTGGTTTGCCGAACCCTGGGTAGCCGAACTGCCGGCACTGGATGGCCGAACCCTGTGTAGCCGAACTGCCGGCACTGGATGGCCGAACCCTGGGTAGTCGAACTGCCGGCACTGGATGGCCGAACCCTGGGTAGTCGAACTGCCGTCACTGGATGGCCGAACCCTGGGTAGCCGAACTGCCGGCACTGGATGGCCGAACCCTGTGTAGCCGAACTGCCGGCACTGGATGGCCGAACCCAAGGTGGCGGAACTGCCGACACAAGTAGACCGAACTGCCAGCTTTGGATGGCCAAACTCTAGGTAGCCGAACTGCCGGCCCTGGATAGCCGAATAGCCGACATTCTTCTGGTTCGCCGAACTGGCAGGACACTGGGAAGACGAATTCCTGCGAAGGTGGTCGAACTTCTGTTGAGGTATTTTATTTCTTGTTCCTACATATTGTCCATTCCATGTTTCGAAATAATACAAATATCGCACAGCTATTAATAGATACTTTTTGTTTAAATTATACTCAAGTTTCATTAGTCTAACTCTTTTTCAGAGAGAGAACGAGGCTATGCAAACTCGTGACGTCATTTTCGGTCCCCCAGATAGCTGAACTGACGCGAGGGTTCTTGATCTTGAAATCTTTTGTCATCTCAGTACTTCTATGCTGTTTTCTGCCAAACCAGAGATGAATCATAGATTAATACTGTTCCATAGTAACTATAATGAGTATATTTTGACGCACGTACAAAAACAAACGAAAAAAAAAATCCGGATAGAAGCACACGTTTCAAGTTATTTTATCCAAAACAAATAGGGAATGCGATTTCACAAAGAGTTATGCCACTTTATTGGAACTCGTGAGTTCTGTTAAACAATCAAAAGCATTTCAAAGATCTAAGCAGAACAAGGTAATTTTACTGTAAAAATATATTATCAAGTGCAAGTTTTATGTTTCACTTTTTTAACTTCAAATTTCACACAAATGTGTTTCCTTTTCTGCTCAAGATGGCAAGTATTTTTGTTATCTGCATAACTTTTCTTAAGAATTTTTTTTTTAATCTCATTCAGTTTCGACTGTACCAAAGCTCTTCTCTGTAAACTTTGTTTCCATGGTTACATGACTTACTAGAGGACTTGTCCAAAGCGGAGGAGCGCAATATTTTATGAAATTTCGGGTATGAGGGCAGCAAAAATATAAACAGCCCCAGTTTTGTCAACAGACAACTTTTCTGATTTGTAAATAACTGTTAATAATTGCTTTTGTCTCCTCTCTCTCTCTCTCTCTCTCTCTCTCTCTCTCTCTCTCTCTCTCTCTCTCTCTCTCTCTCTCTCTTTCTCTCACTCACCCTCTCTCTCTCTCTCTCCCCCCCTCTCTCTCTGTCTCTCTTTCTCTCTCTGCCTCTGTCTGTCTGTCTGTCTGTCTGTCTGTCTGGTTCTGAATCTGGAAGTCCTTCTTCTCTTCCTTCTCTCTCTTCTTCTTCTTCTCTGTCTGTCTCTTCTGTCTGTCTGTCTGTCTTCCCTCTCTCTCTCTCTCTCTCTCTCTCTCTCTCTCTCTCTCTCTCTCTCTCTCTCTCAGACTTCTATAATGATGTCATATGTAACATATGCATATGCCACGGTTATACATGCCAATGAAGAAAATTTTATCTCCGCCTACTTGAATGAGAAGAGGCTGGAAGACCATGAACAAAATACCACTTTGGAAGATAACTAAAGATAACCTAGTTCTCAATAATGATATCGAAAATAAACGTTGGAAGTTCTTCGTGAGGCTTTGTTATCATTTTTTTAAATATCGTTTTTAAAGCGTTAGAGAAATTGAGGATTAATATTGGTTTAAAAAAAAAACCAACAGAAGCAGCACAACAATAAAATCAAACAGTGTTTGAATATAGTATATGTTAATTTTTTTTTAGCTTTTTTCTTTTATCAAATCAAAATTCGATTGACTAGTTAATCGGAATCAAAAGGTCAAGGACATCTTTTCAGGCTGCATAAAGTAACTTACACTCATGTTTCATAAGGTAATCTAGGCAAGTTTAAAATGACTTTATTTTTTAACCTGTTTATCAAGTGATAACCGTTCGCGGTGACCTTCTGTGAGACATTATCTGTTTATAATATTCTCATCTACGAGTGTGTGTATATTGCATAATATATATATATATATATATATATATATATATATACACACACACACACACACAGACAGACAGAGAGAGACAGAGACAGATAGAGACCTTAGCTCCTTAGTTTTTGATAAAAAAAACATGTTGGTCCTATGTGTTGTAAGTGGAACTTTTTTTCTAAAACTAGTTTCTTACAGTAAGCAAGTGAAATTCTAATGTTCAACTGAAAAAAAAATGTCTAGCGTTTGGGCCTGTGGTTGAAATAAAACATAATAAGTAATAGTGTGTATGGAATTGGGACAAATCATCAACTTTCAAACACTAAAGCAAAAAGCCCACTCATATTTTGAGGTTTGCCTTTTCTCTTTTAGAACAACAGGAAAATATGAAAAGCCTGAATTGTGAATGCGCTTAGCTTTGAACACAATTTATACATTTGCATATCTTCAAAACTGGATGGCTTATGTTTCACTTTCCAAAATTAAATTTCATATGTTTTGGGCCGAGAGCTTTCCGGACTTGAGCGACGAAATGAATTCACATATGTTACCATCTTGGGAACGTTAACAATTAATATAAGTGCCTTGAGGGAGGCAAACACCTGAGTGATGATACAGTGAGGCGCACATCAACATGCATTATGCTCAACTCAGCCTTTCACGGTTTACAGCGATCACAGCATCTAGAAATCGATT
>JAWDGP010000198.1:25000-34611 GCA_033675545.1 Elysia crispata | reverse complement strand
TCTTCTTCTACGTGGGTACAGTGGATATCGAAAAGCTTCCCCTCGCCGTCTGGATGTCAGAGATGAGGGAACTTTGGTCGGTGAAAATCGACGGTCTGGCTGGAAGCAGCACGTTCAGATCTCTGTCTAGGGCGAAACGCAGCAGAATGTTCTGTACCGTGGTGCCAGGTGTCTCTGTGCCAGGTGGCTGAAGTGAGGTTCCTGCCTCTGAGCCATATGAATGGAGTAAGGTTCCTTCCTTTGAGCCAGATGGTTGGAGCAAGGTCCCTTCCTCTGAGCCATATGAATGGAGTAAGGTTCCTTCCTCTGAGCCAGATGGTTGGAGTAAGGTCCCTTCCTCTGAGCCAGATGGTTGGAGTAAGGTCCCTTCCTCTGAGCCACATGGTTGGAGTAAGGTCCCTTCCTCTGAGCCACATGGTTGGAGTAAGGTCCCTTCCTCTGAGCCACATGGTTGGAGTAAGGTCCCTTCCTCTGAGCAACATGGTTGGAGTAAGGTCCCTTCCTGTGAGCCAGATGGTTGGAGCAAGGTCCCTTCCTCTGAGCCAGATGGTTTGATTGCGATTAATGTCTCTGTGCCAGGTGGTTGGAGTCAGATCCCTGCCTCTGAGCCACATGGTGTGAGTAAGGTCCCTTCCTCTTAGCCAGGTGGTTGGAGTGAGATCCCTGTCTATGTGCCAGGTGGCATGAGTGGGGTCCCTGTCTCTGTGCCAGGTGGCTGGAGTGAGATCCCTTTCTATGTGCCAGGTGGCATGAGTGGGGTCCCTGTCTCTGTGCCAGGTGGCTGGAGTGAGATCCCTTTCTATGTGCCAGGTGGCATGAGTGGGGTCCCTGTCTCTGTGCCAGGTGGCTGGAGTGAGATCCCTTTCTATGTGCCAGGTGGCATGAGTGGGGTCCCTGTCTCTGTGCCAGGTGGCTGGAGTGAGATCCCTTTCTATGTGCCAGGTGGCATGAGTTCCCTGTCTGTGCCAGGTGGCTGGAGTGTGAGATCCCTTTCTATGTGCCAGGTGGCATGAGTGGGGTCCCTGTCTCTGTGCCAGGTGGCTGGAGTGAGATCCCTTTCTATGTGCCAGGTGGCATGAGTGGGGTCCCTGTCTCTGTGCCAGGTGGCTGGAGTGAGATCCCTTTCTATGTGCCAGGTGGCATGAGTGGGGTCCCTGTCTCTGTGCTAGGTGGCTGGAGTGAGATCCCTTTCTATGTGCCAGGTGGCATGAGTGGGGTCCCTGTCTCTGTGCCAGGTGGCTGGAGTGAGATCCCTGTCTGTGCCAGGTGGCTGGAGTGAGATCCCTGTCTCTGTGCCAGGTGGCATGAGTGGGGTCCCTGTCTCTGTGCCAGGTGGCTGGAGTGAGATCCCTTTCTATGTGCCAGGTGGCATGAGTGAGGTCCCTGTCTCTGTGCTAGGTGGCTGGAGTGAGATCCCTTTCTATGTGCCAGGTGGCATGAGTGGGGTCCCTGTCTCTGTGCCAGGTGGCTGGAGTGAGATCCCTTTCTATGTGCCAGGTGGCATGAGTGGGGTCCCTGTCTCTGTGCCAGGTGGCTGGAGTGAGATCCCTTTCTATGTGCCAGGTGGCATGAGTGGGGTCCCTGTCTCTGTGCCAGGTGGCTGGAGTGAGATCCCTTTCTATGTGCCAGGTGGCATGAGTGGGGTCCCTGTCTCTGTGCTAGGTGGCTGGAGTGAGATCCCTTTCTATGTGCCAGGTGGCATGAGTGAGGTCCTTGTCTCTGTGCTAGGTGGCTGGAGTGAGATCCCTTTCTATGTGCCAGGTGGCATGAGTGAGGTCCTTGTCTCTGTGCTAGGTGGCTGGAGTGAGATCCCTGTCTCTGTGCCAGGTGGCATGAGTGAGGTCCTTGTCTCTGTGCTAGGTGGCTGGAGTGAGATCCCTTTCTATGTGCCAGGTGGCATGAGTGAGGTCCTTGTCTCTGTGCTAGGTGGCTGGAGTGATTCCCCTGCACCTGCTGTATGTGGCTGGAGTGAGGTCCTTGTCTCTGTGCCAGGTGGCTGGAGTGAGGTCCCTGTCTCTGTGCCAGGTGGCTGGAGTGATTTCCCTGTTTCTGTTTTAGGTGGCTGGATTAGGTCCCTGTCTCTGTGCCTTGTGGCTGGAGTGATTTTGCTGCTTATGTTCTAGGTGGTTGGAGTGAGGTCTCTTTCTCTATGCCAGGTGGCTGAAGTAAGGTCCCTGTCTCTGTGCCAGGTGGCTGGAGTGGTTTTGCTGCTTATGTTCTAGGTGGTTGGAGTGAGGTCCCTGTCTCTGTGCCAGGTGGCTGGAGTGGTTTTTCTATAAATATTGATTGTATATCTTCCTCATATTGATCATTACGCACAAGCACTATAATAAATATTCATATCTTCCTTATATTAATCTTGACTTACAAGCCTTATAATAAATAAATATATGTTTCTCATATTAAGCACCACGTACCAGGAAGAAGTTAGAGATATTTGTTATAGTGATTGTTAAGTGATGATCTCTATCAGGAAGATGTAAATATTTAATATATTGATTGATAAGTGATGAATAATATGAGAAAGATATAAATATTTATTATAATGATTGGTAAGTGAAGATAAATATGAGGAAGATATAAATATCTGTTATAATGATTGGTACGTGATGATTAATATATGGATGATATAAATACTTATTATAGTGATTGGTACGTGATGATTAATATATGGATGATATAAATACTTATTATAGTGATTGGTACGTGATGATTAATATATGGATGATATAAATACTTATTATAGTGATTGGTAAGTGATGATTAATATATGGATGATATAAATACTTATTATAGGTATTGGTACGTGATGATTAATATATGGATGATATAAATACTTATTATAGTGATTGGTACGTGATGATTAATATATGGATGATATAAATACTTATTATAGGTATTGGTACGTGATGATTAATATATGGATGATATAAATACTTATTATAGTGATTGGTACGTGATGATTAATATATGGATGATATAAATACTTATTATAGTGATTGGTAAGTGATGATTAATATATGGATGATATAAATACTTATTATAGTGATTGGTACGTGATGATTAATATATGGATGATATAAATACTTATTATAGGTATTGGTACGTGATGATTAATATATGGATGATATAAATACTTATTATAGTGATTGGCAAGTTATGATTAATATGAGGAAAATACTTAATGTTTTGACCATAGAGGGAACAATTTTATGATTTGAGTAATGGTTAAGTTTTTTTTTTAGTATAAGAGATATATTTGTGATTTTTATCATTCATTTTCTTTTTCTTTTTTCAGCTAAAAATTTATAAACTGGAAAAAAGTTAACAGTTAATATTTTTTATTGTTAAAATTTCCTAAAGTTTTATGCTTAAGTAAAAAATGTACAATTTTTATTTTGATCTGCAGAATTGACGAGTCAAACTGTCAAAACCTTCACGTCGTGCAGATTCTTAATAAATTAATGACTAGCTGAGGAGATCTCCACGTATTTTCTTCCGTGTCACAAGACAGCTGTATCTCTTCCGTATTTGCCAAGTCACTTTACGTCTCATTGAAGATAATGGGTCTCTGCGTGAAAACACATGCCTTGAACTCATCTATGCTAGGCAACATGATGCCTTTCTGCAGATCGACAGATATCTTGGTGTTACCGGGTTGCTTGTTGTTCTCCTCAGCGGCCTTTCTGTACACTGCCGTTGCTGCTTTATACTTTGCTCTGTGTACAGCAAACTCACTGATGTCGCACACTTCGATGGAGGTGCAGCTATTCTGGCGTTGCTAATATCTTTCACACACGTCACTCTCTTCATTTCCCAATGAGGTCATTGATATCTTCATCGCCTCGAAGACTCGATGGAATGATATTGGTGTCACGAATCATTGCCTCACGTGGATTCTAATGACCATGTTCCCTTCTCAATGATTGGAGTTATCCCTCTTTGGATCATCTTCAGTTAAATGCCTCCCTGAAGGTAAGTCCACTTCATGAGGTGGACCATAGCCCGCCCCTTGCCTGGTAATAATTCAAGGCATAGATATTTATTTCGGGCTAGATCCGTTATCCAATCATGACCAAAACGGACAAAAAAAAAAATTCTTTCTTACCCTATTTTTTTTTAACCGAAAAAGATTTTGTCAGAATCGAATAGGTCCAGCTTTTTTTTCAACTTTTTTTTTTCTTGCTTTTCTTGTGACAAGATCCAGAATCTAGATCTAGATTTAACTTTGGAAACCTGGTACTAGAAAGTCGCTTCGCTGTCACCCTGGCGGAGCGTTTAATGACCGGCAGAGAATGGCACAGAAATCTAGTATTGGATGAAGTTAAAGCGTTGCTTCAGTCAGTAGTAAAATAGACTAACATTTTCTTTCCGCTGCAAAGCAATACAGTTATTGTCCTCATCAGTTGAGCATCTACTACGCCTGGCAGTAGCTATGTTGTTTTTGTAGATAAACATGAAGAAAATAAAAAAAAAATCTGACTACATTGGCAAATATTGCTACTAAAGAAAAAAAAACCAACATTAAAATTATTATAATTGAAAAGGTTGCCTGTCTATACACCATTCCGTTTGGAAGTTTTGCTGCAAGTCAGTTAGACATTTAGGGCTGCTGAGTGTAACAGAAGGGACGTGAAGACTGGGAAAGATTGTAAGTAGACTGGCTCAGTGATCAAAAAACCAGAATCAACAGTTAATTGTGAACAATTAGAGAGAGAGAGAGAGAGAGAGAGAGAGAGAGAGAGAGAGAGAGAGAGAGAGAGAGAGAGAGAGAGAGAGAGAGAGAGAGAGAGAGAGAGAGAGAGAGAGAGAGAGAGAGAGAAAGAGTGAGACAAGTAAAGAGGTACTGGTTCATAGAGAGGAAACTAGTTTTTAGGTGGAAGTGTTTTTAAAGAATCCCTCTTGTCGCTGCACTTCTAACCATGTGTGACCGTACTTTTTTTTATAGCTTTGTTCCCTCCATCAAGTAATTTTTTTGTATCTTTTCCTCAATTTCCTGATCTCAGACTGTCTATATTTCTGCATAAGTTCTGGAAGAGAAATTCTCTATTGGATTTTTCCAATGGTCACCGAACAAAATTTAACATTCCGGTTAAGTTATGATCAGCCTCCATGATTGCTGCACAATCAAGAGTATGGCAACCAATAGATTTTTTGTTTCTCTTTGCTTTAGACAAAAAAACTTGATTACTCTGTCTTCTGAGTCTGGATGTAGAGTTTACTTTTCAATCCAGACATGTCCGTGTGAAACAGACCGAGCCCAGCCCCACGGCTTTTTTAAAGGATTATGAGGAATATCGCATCCTAAATCAGGGTCGATTATTCATAATGCTATGTTTAGGCTTTTCTAACCCGGCAAGCCGTCTTGCTGGACCCGCCCACAACTGGTTGGAGTTTGTGCAAAACCACAACCATAATTAGTGTTTTTGTATATTTAAAAGAAGAAGAGGAAACCATGAACGGCCCAAGTGAAGAGGGTGAGTAGGAGTACAGTCTCCACAACCAGACAGATAAGGAGGAGAGAGGGGGGGGGGAGTGGTAAAAGAAAGAGAGGAGTGAGCACATAGAATAAGGAAATGAGTGGGCAAAGGAGTACAGCTAGCTCGATAAGGGGAAGAGAAGGAAGAGGAGGAGGAGGATAAAACTCACTACGAGAGGAGAAAAAAAAAGGAGGATGAAGAGGAGAAGGAGAATAGATATGGATGCATGCCTTATGTGGAGCAACAATATGTACGGTGAGGGTTAGAAAGGGGAAGAAAGATTGTGGGGCATGATTATGGATGTGAAGAAAATACAAAGAAATAGAATGAAAAAAGTGGAAAAGGGAGAGGGGGGGGGAACGAGGAAAAATAGGGACGTTGAAAAGAGAGATTTAAGTTTTGCTTGAAAAGTAATAATTATGATCTTCCCATAAATAAAGAAAACCAAATCTGGGTGCTTTTTTCATGCAGTCCTAATTTCTCTTGACCAAAACGATAATGATGTGGTGTTGATGTAATCCATTTAGATACAATGAGAGTATAACGTTAACCTGGTGTGGTGAAACAACAGTCTCCACAAAAAAAGTCTAAGTAAGACGGCTTATTTTTTAATTTCTTTTTTTTTTTATTCTTAAACTTGTGTGTATACACATTGTCGTATGTTAACCTAATTCATCTATTAATATTAAAATTGACACTGACCATGAAAATGAAAAAAAAAAACTTTTATTGCAAGCCTTTTTATTTTATGTCCCTTTATGAACATGGTAATGTTTTCTAGATTTTATTTCCTTTTTAAGTTTATTGATATTGTCACTGTTTTATGATTTGATTTGATTAAAGTTTCTTCTTCAGCTTGTGCCAATATGCATTTCTTTGATTTGATGTATTATGTATAGGGGCCTATAGAAACGTTTGTTGAACAAAATATTTGATACTGGAGTAGTTCATGTACATGTACGATCAGGACAATGGATGTAATTGTGGAGTGGTATTGGTGATGATAATGATGATGATGACGATGATATAGGTGGTGCTGCTACTGCTAGAGCAGTTAAGTTATGATATTGAGAAAGGCAAGTGATTGTGGTATTTTTGATGCCATTGGTGGAGGTGCAGATGATAATGATAGTCATTAGTTATTAAGATATGAGGCGATAATGATGGTGGTGGTGTGGTAACAGGGTTGCAGTGATGGAGTATGGAACATTTTGATGGTGATGGTGGTTCGGTGATGATGATGAAGAGAACAAGTAAGTGAAATGTGGATAGAGTTAACTCTAAAACTAACAATTTACACCCTTAATCCTTTCGAGAGCTGTTGGACATCTCTGAGAGGAGAAAATTAATTGATTCTTGTTCTTTGATAAGATACTGAAAATTGAAGTAAATTTACCTGTAGTATAACTCTATAACTTCAATACTACTCGTATTACTACTACTACTACTACTACTACTACTACTACTACTACTACTACTACTATTCTAATGCTACTGCTGCTACTACAACTACTACTACTACTACTACTACTGCTGCTGTTAATGCTGCTGCTACTACTGCTGATACTACAACTGCTACTACAACTACAGCTACTACTACTACTACTACTACTACTACTACTACTACTGCTACTACTGCTGCTGCTGCTGCTGCTACTGCTGCTGCTACTACTACTACTACTACCACTACTACTACTACTACTACTACTACTACTACTACTACTACTACTACTACTACTACTACTACTACTACTACTACTACTACTACTACTACTACTACTACTACTACTACTACTACTACTACTACTACTACTACTACTACTACTACTAGTACTATTACCGCCACTAGTGCTACCACTCTATATTGCAACTTTATCCAATGAAAACGAATGCAACATCACTGGGGCATCACCCAGGTTTAGTTATGTTTAATATGTTTGGTTAACCGTCAGTATTCACTTGTATGCTTGATTAACCCATAGCATTAATCATGTCAGGTATTTTTGGATAACCCCAAGGAGTCTTCAAGTGTATGTTTGGATAGCCCCCAGAACTATTGACGTGTATGCTTTGATAAGCTCGAGGATAATTCATGTGTATGCTTGGATAACCCCCAGAATCATTGAAGTGTATGTTTAGATAACGTCCAGAATTATTCACGTGTATACTTAGATAACGCCCAGAATTATTCACGTGTATTCTTGGATAACCCCCAGAATTATTCAAGTGTATGATAACCCCCCGGATTATTCACGTGTATGCTTGGATAACCTCCAAGATTATTCATGCGTATGCGTGGATAAGCCCCATAATCATTCACGTGTATGCGTCGATATCCTCCGGGATTATTCACGTGTATGTTTGTATAACCCCCAGGATTATTCACGTGCATGCTTGGATAACCTCAAAAATTATTCACGTGTATGCGTGGATAACCTCCAGGACTATTCACGTGTATGCGTGGATAACCTCCAGAATTATTCACGTGTATGCTTGGATAATCCCCAGAATTATTCACGTGTATGCTTGGTTAACCCCCAGAATTATTCACGTGTATGCGTGGATAACCTCCAGGATTATTCACGTGTATGCTTGAATAACCTTCAGGATTATTCACGTGTATGCGTGGATAACCTCCAGGATTATTCACGTGTATGTGTGCATATCCTTCAGGATTATTCACGTGTATGCGTGGATATCCTCCAGAATCTTTCACGTGTATGCGAGGATAACCTCAAAAATTATTCACGTGTATGCGTGGATAACCTCCAGGACTATTCACGTGTATGCGTGGATAACCTCCAGAATTATTCACGTGTATGCTTGGATAATCCCCAGAATTATTCACGTGTATGCTTGGTTAACCCCCAGAATTATTCACGTGTATGCGTGGATAACCTCCAGGATTATTCACGTGTATGCTTGAATAACCTTCAGGATTATTCACGTGTATGTGTGCATATCCTTCAGGATTATTCACGTGTATGCGTGGATATCCTCCAGAATCTTTCACGTGTATGCGAGGATAACCTCCAAAATTATTCACGTCTATGCGTGAATAACCTCCAAAATTATTCACGTCTATGCATGGATAACCTCCAAAATTATTCACGTGTATGCGTGGATAACCTCCAGGATTATTCACGTGTATGCGTGGATAACCTCCAGAATTATTCATCTGCATGCGTGGATAACCTCCAGGATTATTCACGCGTTTGCGTGAATAACCACGTCCTTTTAAATATCTTACTCTCCGGTTCAAGGGCCAAGTCACCGGAGTGAATTAACTTTTGCAACATGTGTAAGATTGAGCTATTACCATTTAACTATTTGGCAAAGTTAAGACAGTTAGATATTTTTGTTGTATAGGTCTGAATTATAAGTCCGTTCTGAGTAAAAGTTTGTCCCAATTATGCCCAAAATTAAAAAGTAATAGATCACTAGACCCAAACATGTAAAAGTGAGCTCACTTCACTGACAATGCCTGTGTACTAGGGAAAGTCGGTTCTACAGTAACATGCTACCAGTGGCGTCGACTGGCATAGGGCTTGGGGGCTTCAAAACTTTGATTTCGTTTCATTCTTTATTCTCTAAGATTTTTAACGGTAGGTTCAAATGATAACCACCATCATCAGCCCAAGACTGTAGGCTATGTCTTCATTGTTCTCACAATAAGATATTAACCACACCAATCCTGCAACACGATAACAGAAGGAAGACTACACCTCGCACTATGCTCTAGCTAGGAAAACGGGTGAAAATTTTTAGGCCTACCATGTTTACCACAAGCTCTCGTTCTAAGTAGCATGGCACTCCTGTAAATAAAAAAAAGGAAGTGTTTCATTGGTCTGTCGCCCCAGCCCCAATTTTTTCTGTTCCTACAGATATACAAGTAACATTACAACTTGACGTTAGCCTTGCTTTGTGGAGATAAAAGCTTGGTACCACTTCAGTACAATTTTACACGGCGTTGGGGCTTAAACCCAAAATATAATGTCATTGTTTTCTGGCCAGACCCAATGACATACGTAAGTTTCCATTGTGATGATCATCTTTGTGAAACAATATTTTACCAGACTGATAGAGTAATCTTCATGGTTTCTCCCTGTTTGAACCATTCACTTGACTAAT
>JAWDGP010000198.1:5000-22500 GCA_033675545.1 Elysia crispata | reverse complement strand
AGTTTACGAATGAGAAACGTAGCATGGCTCAGTTTGGATTCCTTGCGGCTCTTACCAAGCTTAAAACCTACCAATTGCAGTATTGAAATCCGTATCGGACTATAGGAAGAGATAAGATCTCTCAAAACTTATTTCGCTTGAAACTTTGGCATTGTGATACCTAGATTCTAGATCTAGATCAGACCAGTCAGCAATTTCTAGATCTATTATATGAAATGCTTTTATTAAAAGCTTACAGATTTTTAATCTGTCGAGATCAGTCAACAACACAGTACAAAACAATTTTTAAAAAGTAATGGATTTTAGGCTAGTAAATGTTCTTAAAAATTCACAATGTAATTAATTCATCAAAGGTTTTGCCAAATTTGTTATGATGAACCAAAAAACATTTAACATACTGTTCTAAGCGGTTTAGCTTTTTCAAAGTGGATAACATTTTTAAGGCAAATAATTGTTACTTTACTCTAATGGAGTGAAAAACCGAAAAAATTTAAAATCAAATAAAATTTGACCTTCTCCAATGTAAAGACAAGTATCACGACATTGTCACCTTTTCTTAAGAAGGCGGTTGCAAAAGTTAACACCACTTCTGCTTCTTTTGCCATCTTCTCTATACTGTTTAAAATCTATCCAGATCCGTAAATAGTCAAGGAACCGTAGAAACGTTCATGTTACGCTATTTTATTAACTTGCCACTCTATTCTCTTGCAAAATATACAGAATTTAGATCTAGAATAGTTATAAGCTATAGCCATCCATGATAACCCAATAAATTAAAAAAAAATTGGGCCTTGATTTAATTTTCTCTATAAAATTATCTGAGCAGTTGCATATTTTTTGTTTTGGACTGAGAGCATTTTGTTCCCATCAGGTCAAGCACTACATTTACCTCTATTGGGTCATTATCACCACATTATATGGTCTTGGTGTAGCAATAAAATGAGATGGCTGCTTAAGAGATTGCACTAAAGTTTTCTTTTTGGCTTTAGATCCCTCCTTCACTTGAAGAATCTCTACAGGACAATGTAAGAATTCCAATGCCTAAAAGTTCTTTATATTTTAAAACTGTACTCCGAGTGGCTCGGGAGGAGTTAAATCTATTGTTATAAAGTTTGCTTTTCTTCAAGTAGTTGTATGGCCCTACAGGAGATATATCTGTTACTATAAAGTTTGCTTTTCTTCAAGCAGTTGTATAGCTCTATAGGAGATAAATCTATTACTATAAAGTTTATTTTTCTTCAAGTAGTTGTGTAGCTCTAAGAGATGTATGCGTTATAAAGTTTGCTTTTCTTCAAGTACCTGTATGGCTCTGTAGGAGATTTATCTGTTACTATAAAAATTGCTTTTTTTCAAGTAGCTGTATGGGTCTAGAGGATAATTATGTATGTTTCTATAAAGTTTGCTTTTCTTTAAATTGTTTCATGGCTCTAGAGGAGATGTATCTGTTATTATAAAGTTTGCTTTCTTTAAATAGTTGAATGGCTCTAGAGGAGGTGTATCTGATATTGTTATAAAATTTTCTTTATTATTAGTCATCTTCCCCAGCTGTTTATTATTGTAAAGTTTGCTCTTCTTCAGTGCAGTTGTGTGGCTCAGGAGGTAATCGTCTATTTATTTTAGAAATTTGCATTTGTTCAATGTAGTCTTCCCCAACTCTTCACATGAACGGGCAATCATGATTGTAAATTTATATATAGGTGGATGTTCTAGATTTAGCCCGTTCAGATGTTGGTTCACAGGTTCATGCATGTTTCTCTTCTGACCACTAATGCAGTTTATTGTTACAGAATTTAAATCACAGCCGTTGTGGATTTTGCTATGGCAGCTTATGGTGATTTAAGTTATTTTTCTCTCATGCAATATCTAAATTTAGATCTATGGTAGCAGATATAGATCTCTAGGCCTTATTAATTGCATTACATCCATTTTGATTAGAATTCCTGGTGGCTGCCATGTAAACCATACACTATGAGAGTGGGCTTGGTAGGTTGTGACCTGCTCTTTTCTGGGTTTGCAAAGCAGACTTTTTACATAAAAAATCAACTTGTTTAACGAAGGCCCACTCTTGTCTTGACCTAGCTTCCTGATTTAACTCATTCCCTACGTAATTTTTTTCACATTTTGACGTAATTTTTTTGCGGCCCAGTCGTTCCACAAGGTAGTGGTGTTAAAAAATCAAATATTGTGCAATGTATTTTTCATAAAACTATATTATGTTGCATATCAAATTGAAGGAAATTGAATGGACATTCATATTAAACATCATTTGTGAGCATTGTATATGTTTTATATGATAAGTTTTATGTTTGAAGCCTGAAATAAAAAAAGGTGACAAAATTTTATAGTTATAAATTTCACTCACCATAAAATGAACACATTCATGTAAGGCTTTACATCTTGATTTATAGTCCAAAATTGAGGTAACCCATCCGCTTACTGAAGGTAAGGGTCATTAGTCTATAAGTTTCTCCAAATTTTCACGCTATCATTTTTTATATGGTAACGTATTTACAGATTTACGCATTCATGTAACAGTGATGGACCGTATGGAAGGAGATAAAAATTTATAAAACTTTTTGAGTACGAAAAAAGACCAAATGTTATTTACAAAATATTTACAGATCTATAGAGCTGATTTTTTAAGAATCTATGGTGTGTGATATTGCTCAAAGCAATTCTTTGGGCACAATGTAGGCTTGTCACTACATCCTTTGCAAAAAAATTGAGAGCGGCTGGTATCGCAGTGCACACATTTTCTCTGCATGCCTCTGAAAGATATCAGGTGAATGTTTCCAATGTATCTTTCAAGAACAACAGATTTCCTAGGTCTGCCTACTGTGGATGCATCACCTTCAGCATGAGCTTGCTGTGGCATTATCTCAACAGAGAGGTTGATCAGTCCATCAACAAGTTGCTCCTTGAAGTGCAGCATACTTTTTCTTTTTTCCTCTTCTGGTCTTGATAGACAATACAGTACATAAGCATTATACTGGCTGACCTCAAGCATCCAATGGAAAAGCTTTTTCCACCATTTGTAAGTTTTTCTTTGATAGGTACCGTAGTAGGTGAGCATTTGATCCACGCGATCACACCCATTCATCGCATAGTTGTATTGGTTCACAACTGATGGTTTTGATTTCCCCTTTACCATGATATCAGTTGTATCAGCACTTGTAGAAACAATAACAGGCTTTTTAGCTTTTTTGTCTCTAAAAGATGTTAACAAGATAGATTTGTCAATAGTTGCATAGCACTTCTTTTTGGTCAAGTCTGGGATGTCAGTTTGTATTGCTATAGGAAAACCCTTTCTGTTGGCGATCAGTGTGCCTGTGTAATAAGTTGAGTTTTCTTTCAAAGAATCAACAAGTTGTCTGGTAGTATAAAATCTATCAGCAAAAATGTGGTGTCCTTTTCCAACTACTTGCAGCAAAGTCTGGAATACTCTGACAGCCATGGCCCCGTCACCGTCTGACTCATGAGAATACGACGTATTTCTTCCAAAATATGTCAAAATGTTGACAACGTACCCTGTGTTGGCATCGCATAACCCGAAGGTCTTTATATGATACTTTTTAGGCTTTGATGCATTATATTGTTTGTAGATCCAACGTCCTGTCCACCCAATCACCATTTCATCAAGAGAGAGGCTTTGAAATGGATAAAAAGCATGGTTGAAGTTTGCAATCAAAGCATTCATAAACGGCTCAATTTTGTCCTTCCCCTCAGCTTGGGCAGTGGAGCCGACATGGAGCATAGCGTGAAAGATTAGCTCAAACCTGTCCCTTGTAAATAGTTTGCTAAAAAAGGAGGATTGGTACATGCTCTTTCCTGACCAGTAATGTTTCACTGTTGGCATATCAATTATCCCCATGGTGATTGTTACAGCAATAAATTTGTACAGCTCAAACAAAGTGAGAGGTTCCCAATTAGCAATTAGAGATCTCTTTCGGGGGGTTATTTCTTTGTTGTCTTTGTTCTGCATAGTTATTTATTGTGTTCAACAGCTGGTTGAAGACTTCAGGTGTCCACAAAGCTCTGAAGCAATCAATGGCAGATGAGTTTTCATCGATACCTGTGGCAGCATTGATACCAGGCTCTCTCCTGTTTTTTTGGTAAAAAATCATACTGTTCGGTTGTCGCGCGAACTGGAACGGCATTACCTAGCCCATCTACAATAGGAATCTCCTCCCATTCAGCCTGCTCTTCAACTAGATCTAAATTTTGATCTACAGTTCTAGGTCTTTTATTAGCCCCTCTTGAGCCTGTTTGAGGCCTTTCCCTAGATCTAGAGCCTGATGATGGACCTGCCTGCTCTCCATCATGTACAGCATTGCTACTGCTTCTAGAACTAGATCTTATTTCAGGTCTAAACTCTATGTCATCATCTAGATCTAGATCAGAATCTGGCTCTTCTTCTACACTAAACTCATCATCACTACTGTTATCTAGGATATTTTGTAAGAAATTCCTAGCCTCGATGGCAGTAAGCCCTCTGGGTCTAATCCTCCCATCTGGGCCTTCTAACTGTTCAGGGCAACGCCCACTCATTGTTTAGATTTAGATCTAAAAAACCACAAATAAAAGGGTAAAACAACTAAAGCTACCGTTCAAACTCGACTTCAAGGTTTGCTGGAATGTAAACAAACGTGAACGAAACCGAAACTGACTATGCCAGATTTGTGCGCATCTGTCAGTAGTTCTAAAAGCCAAAGACATTGAGGCGTCTAATATTAGACGCTTCGTAGTCCGACGACGAACCGATCGTCTAATATTAGACGCTTCGGAGTGAATCAGTTAAAATTATGAAAAATTGAGCAGATTTAGATAGCCAAAGGACTCCTTACCCAGTGCACTCCTAGCTCTTTAGTTTACATGGCAGTCACAAATACTGGGGGCAACCGGATCACTATTGACTTGTCTTGAGTTCTGTGTCGATTAAAGGAAAAATTAGGAGTAAAAGATTAAATATAATGAAGAAAGAAAAGAAGCATTATTCAGTTGGTTTTGCTTTTTATCCAGCACTGTTTGCAATACCATTATGGCTGTCATGTAAACAAGAGCTGCCACCAGACTGGGTGAGAGGTCCTTCAATATTTGAAACATTAAAGGGTCAACTAGATACTGTAAAGCCTTCTGATCTGGAAACGTTTTATTCTGCATGAGCAGGCTGTGATGAAATCTTGTCATATTAATTCAGATTTCAGAGCAGTGTAAATGTCTGTTTAGTGTTAACTGTTAAAACGTGTATGTAGGTAAATCAGAAATCTAGCCAAGGGAGACAAGAGACTGGTTTTTACAACCCTTTTGAAGTGACGGTTTTTGCTTTGTTTGGCATGACTCTAGATATGATCAGTTTTAAGTGGTGGTTTTGCTTTGTTTGGCATGATTCTAGATATGATCAGTTTTGAAGTGGTGGTTTTGCTTTGTTAGGCACGATTCTAGATATGGTCAGTTTATCCTTTTTTTCCCTTGGCCAGTAAACAGAATCTACATAAATAAGTTTATATTGATGGCTGCTTCCCAAATGTGAATAAGTCCTCAAAGTAAGTTTTGCAAAAATAGTTATTTGAACTAAAAATCTTACTTGCAGTTCTGTGTTTTGACTACTAAAGTCAGTGTTTTTGAACGCTTGAACTTGAGAAATAACCTAAAGATTACAATTTACAGGGATGAGAATTTTCCGTTAATATACAGAATTTGGTATATTTTGATCAGTCAAGTGATCCTCTGTAAATCCTGCCCTTGTGCCTGACGGAACTGTATCTGTCAGGTTGAACCTGTTTGGTCTATTTATGTAAAATTTTACAGAAGAGGAATAAAAATGAAAATCGTACCATGGGATTTTTTCCCTCTCTGAGGAAGAGCATGTGAGATAAGATAAATATCGATATATTTTCTATTTGTTCTTAATTCCAATTTCAATATCAAGATTGTATTGCAGTTGAAATGTCAAAGATAACTGATGCCATCGAGTTGTTTTACTTTATTTGTTCCTTCGAAAAAATTTTGTCTTCACTTTCAGATCCAGACCTTGCCGTTACTTCCAATAGTGTAGTGTTTTTTCTTCATCTGGTATCAAAGACTAAACATTCTTGTATTCACCAAAATGCATATGGTCTATCTAGTTGACCCAGTTGAAAATGGCTTACAAAAGATTATTCAGCTCTGTTCATAAACTGTTTATTTTATTTTTTTTTATTTGAGTGGGCTGGGGTTGTTGTGGCATCTACGCTGCTCTTATTTATTTCAGAAGTTAATAAAAAAAGAGGATGGCTGAAGTATTTGCTTGATTTGACAGGTGTAAAAGAACAGGTTTACTTGAAAAATCACATGGGAAAAAACTCACCGCTTATATACTTATAGATAGGTATGTATCGTTGTAGCAACTTTCACAAGGTTCATTAATTTCTGTCTTACAAAAGCAATACCACCATCCCTTGGAGGTATATTTTCAAGTTATAAACACGCAGCCTTCTTTAATACTATGTAAGTAAAACACCACAGTCCTAGCAAAACCACTTTGAATTTCAAATGCTTTAGTGGTGAAAAGTTTTAGGACCTGTTCTTAATCTTGTGGCATCATTAATTGTGCTTTCTTTTGGCGCTTTGTGGTAGTCACATGATGCTTGTGCTGAGTGCTTTGTATCACTAGACAAGTTAGTTTTGAACATAAACTGATGAAGGTAAAAAAGACAAAATCAATTTTGTCCAAATTTATTTTTGATATTTCTATACCAATAAAAGACTTGTGGTTCCCTCAAAAAGTGTTTGAATTGAGCCCTTTGCTTGAGTTAATTCTCGCTGTTATGTTATCTGTGGACACTTTTTCAAATGATGACCATTTAAGGTCCATTACTTGTCTTTTTGTTGTTCATTCTCACCCTTTCTTTCTGCTTCTCCAAGACTGCTTATTTGGGATATCAAATCATACAGACAAAATGATTCTATGAGATTTTGACAGGCTTCTTGGAAATAGAAATTCATAAAAGGAAAATGCTTAGATAATCAATAGACGGTCAACCGTTAAAATCAATCACACCATTCATAAATTATAACATATAAAGTCAGAGAAATGTAGATTATGCTGGAATAACCTTGGTCATTAAAATGTCATGGGAGCATCATTTACTTAGACATTTTGCAGAAAAGCAAACAGCTAAACTTTGACAGAAATTTATCAATCATTGAGAAAGCTGTTCACTCAAAGTAATTATTTTTGAACATGTTTTAGTGTATGGACCACCAGACAAATGTTGCCCCTGAACATGCCAAAACAGTTGTTAAATGAAACGATGTAGACAATGTTTGCAGGCCAAAGCAGCAGCTGACAAGCTCTCCATTTTCCTTTTCCCTAGCTTGACATGCCCTTGAACGATCAAACTTCACATTGTTGCCTTGCCATTTCTGTTTGGATGATTTAGATTATTGTTGAGAGTTATATGAGGAGCTTTCATCCTCAGTTTAAGTCGTTCAACTGACGGATAAATCTTAATCTGGTGTCTTCTCTTGTCAGTCTGCCATGGCAAGCGGTCATTTATGTGGTTTAAAAAAAAATAGATGAATATGCATTAGGTGGACTATATCTAGCAATCCTAGATATGGATTTTCAACAATTAATTTTATTTTGTTACAACTAAATTCATTAAGCAATTAAATTATGCATTCATGCAGTTTTCATTTTTTTTGTTTTTGTTGCTGTTATTTTTGTCATTTAAACCTATACCCAACACTTTAAAGTACCTGTATGACATTGAATTTTTATACTAGTATGGCATAAATACCAATCATT
The DNA here is from genome assembly GCA_033675545.1 of Elysia crispata. Classification (NCBI taxonomy): domain Eukaryota; kingdom Metazoa; phylum Mollusca; class Gastropoda; family Plakobranchidae; genus Elysia; species Elysia crispata. The sequence goes on along the minus strand of JAWDGP010000198.1, from coordinate 14,711 downwards.
GAGACTAATAATTTATGTTCAATCTGTGGCACTCGTACACCATCAAACTGAATCCATAATGGTTATATATCATAGGTTTCAAGTACACTCCAGCATTTGAATAATTGAAACATGTGATTTCTTTATTCTTTTAGGTGAGACGAAATACAAGGGAATTGAAAAGCTTGAATCTCCTGCAAAGAGATGGGACGCTCAGGCCCGACGTGGCACAGGCCGCAGTTCCACCAATGTATCCTGATCGTGAGTTATTTTTCATTGTTTAACATTTTAAATATTCAATTGGGATCTAAGTGTGGTTTGATCATGAACATAGCTGGTTTTAACATCAATAAATTTGGATCTAAGTGTGGTTTGGTCATGAACATAGCTGGTTTTCACATTAATACTCAATTTGGATTTAAGGTGATTGATCATGAACATAGCTGGTTTTAACATCAATACTCAATTTGGATCTAAGTGTGGTTTGGTCATGAACATAGCTGGTTTTCACATTAATACTCAATTTGGATTTAAGTGTGATTGATCATGAACATAGCTGAACAGCTTGCAGCATGCCTAGTAAAGTTATGTGACTGGATTTGCAAATATGCGACTTTCAGTGTAAAGTGTCCTGCAACACCTGTTCGGAAACTTTCACTGAAGATATCAGAAAATGTGCCATCTGCCCTACAGCTTTTTAATAAATGGATATGCATTTTTTCAAAACTGGACCGTCCATTGTGCCTGTAGTTTAAATTTTTGTGTCCATAAGCAGACTAGGCAGAAAGTTGAGCAATTTTCTTTTTCATTTTGTACTCGGTTTGTCTTTAATATGGCACATGTGGGTGAACTTTTGGATGTTTGTTCTTTGATGTGTCACATAATCAATCAGATGCCATGGTCTTTAGCGTAGGCTGTCATGACTTGTCTTGAACCTCTATCCCTTGTTTTTAGTCACTCGTCCTACTTTGAGCCACTTTGTTAGTCCATCCAACATCTTGTCACGCTATTTTCCCCTGCTCCATTTTCCTTCAATTGTTCCAGTCACAAGATGTTTGTTTCTCTCTTCTCATCACAAGGCCAAAAAAGATTGCTTGGTGTTTAATGTGTTCTATTTATGAGTTATTTTGTTGTGTTGGCTTTTAACACTTTTTCCCTTGATTTTTTTTCAGTCCAGTTTCTTTTGTCTGTTTGGAAATCGTCCAGGCCTTGCATCCATACATCAGAATGGGTTAAATATAGCATTCCAGCCTTTTTCTTATCGTGTGAATCGAGATGTGGTTATTAGTATTTATTTAATTCTCTGAAAACTTTTACTTGCACTATTCTTGATGCAATTTCAGTGTTATTTCATCCACCACTTGATATTAAAGTATGAAAGTATTTGAATTGATCCCTTCGCTTGAGTTTATTCACTATGATGATGTTGATCTGTGGACACTCATTGTTTTGACTGCCGACCATTACTTTGTCTTTTTGTTATTTAATTCCAATCCTTTCTTACTGCTTTCTTCTTCAATGTCAAATAATTGTTGCAAGTCTTTATTTTTTGCATCTAATAGAATGTGATCGGAGTATCTAGAGTTGCTAATTTTGTATCTTCCCACCTTAATTCTTGGACATCCTTCTAGGTTTGGCAGAATAATTTCGCTGCAGACAGAGAAAAGATCTGGGGAAGGACATGTCCTTGTCTGAAACCACGCTTTATTTTTTTAAATTAGCTGAATTTCCCATCAACTCGCATAGCTGCTGTCTGTTCCCAGCCCCTTTACATGTTTTTGATCACTCATAATCCCTTTACATCTATCTTCAAATTTTTTATTTGTGTGATTATCTCATGTCGCATTGTCAAATGCTTTGGTTTATCAATGAGGCCTATCTATTTTTTTTTGTACTGCCAGAGCTAGTTCAATTATAGTTCAAAGAGTGTAGATTGCATTTGTTGTACCTTTTCCGTTCACAAAGCCACACTGTTCCTCTGCTATTTCTGGCTTGATTTTGTCTTGCATCATGATAATTCTTAAAAGTATTTGGTAGTATGAATCATAAGACTGATCATTCTATGCAATTCACACTGTTGTACCTGGTTTCTTAGGCAGTGCTATATAGATTTGGAGATGTCTGATGGAATCGGACCTGTGTGGTAGATTTTGTTGGGTAATAATCTTCAAGTGCTTCTAACAGTTCCATCCACTGATATACTCTCTGGGCCTGTTGCTTTGCTTAATTTCATCTGTATTGCCGCCCAGATCTCATCAATCGTGATAAGTGGAACAACAAAATTATGCTTCATCAATACATTGTAATCATTTCTGTGGTCTTCGAAAAGTTCTCTTATGTACTCTGCCCATCTGTCTGGATTTTTTTCTTTTTCTAAAATGAAATTACCGTTTTGTTTGTTTAAGATATGCTATGGATGAGCATGTTTTCTTTCCAGAGATTTCTTCAATGTTTTTGTGCATTCTCTGCTCCGTACTTCTGTGTTATAGTTCTATGTTTCTGCACTTGTCACTGATGTACTTCTTTGTCTTCATTTCATTTTTTTTCTGATTACCTTATGCAATGTTTCGTATTATTTCCAATTACTTTTTTACTTGCCACCCTTTTTCCATACTTTCCAAAATATCCTCAGTCATCCATCTTTGTTTTATTTTATTTTCAACTGTTGGTATTTGTCCTACTGATGGCTGCTGCTTCTCTGATGCAGACTCTGAATTTTGCCCATTGTTGCTCCACTTTCTCAGCTTCTCCTAAGACTAAGTTTAGATCGAACAGCCACAGGATGCTTTTGTTGGAGGGTCTGGTTGGATTTTAATACACTACAGCCAAGTTTGGTGTTCTTAGCTTTACTTCAGGTTTTCTTAAGTTTCGGTTTAAATTTTTAGCAGCTAATGGAACATGATCACTAGAACAGTCCGCGCCAGTGAGAAGCTGAGCCCATTTCTAAATCTTTTACTATCAGGATGTAACTGATCTGTTTTCTGCTTCCATCACCTGGGCTTTTCCTTGTCCATTTCTATTTCTTTTTGGTTGCTGAAACCATGTGTCTCCTATAAGATTGTTCGATACCAATTAACTAATTTTTCTCTGTTTGTTTCTGATGCTCAGCCCATGGGATCCTAACACATTTTCTTCTCTTATGTTTCTGATGCTCAGCCCATGGGGTCCTAACAGATTTTCTTCTCTCTGTTTCTGATGCCCAGCCCATGGGGTCCTCCATTTTCTTCTCTCCTCGTATGTTTCTGATACCCAGCCCATGAGATCCTACATTTTCTTCTCTCGTATGTTTCTGATGCCCAGCCCATGGGATCCTACATTTTCTTCTCTCCTCGTATGTTTCTGATACACAGCCCATGGGGTCCTACATTTTCTTTTGTCCACGTATGCTTCTGATACCCAGCCCATGGGGTCTTACATTTTCTTCTCTCCTCGTGTTTCTGATGCCCAGCCCATGGGGTCCTACATTTTCTTTTGTCCACGTATGCTTCTGATACCCAGCCCATGGGGTCTTACATTTTCTTCTCTCCTCGTGTTTCTGATGCCCAGCCCATGGGGTCTTACATTTTCTTCTCTCCTCGTGTTTCTGATGCCCAGCCCATGGGGTCTTACATTTTCTTCTCTCCTCGTGTTTCTGATGCCCAGCCCATGGGGTCTTACATTTTCTTCTCTCCTCGTATGCTTCTGATGCCCAGCCCATTTTCTTCTCTTCGTATGTTTCTGATGCCCAGCCCATGGGGTCCTCCATTTTCTTCTCCTCGTATGTTTCTGATGCCCAGCCCATGGGGTCTTACATTTTCTTCTCTCCTCGTATGCTTCTGATGCCCAGCCCATTTTCTTCTCTTCGTATGTTTCTGATGCCCAGCCCATGGGGTCCTACATTTTCTTCTCTCCTCGTATGCTTCTGATGCCCAGCCCATTTTCTTCTCCTCGTATGTTTCTGATGCCCAGCCCATGGGATCCTACATTTTCTTCTCTCCTCGTATGTTTCTGATGCCCAGCCCATGGGGTCCTACATTTTTTTTTGTCCTCGTATGTTTCTGATGCCCAGCCCATGGGGTCTTACATTTTCTTCTCTCCTCGTGTTTCTGATGCCCAGCCCATGGGATCCTACATTTTCTTCTCTCCTCGTATATTTCTGATGTCCAGCCCATTGGGTCCTACCACATTTTCTTCTTTCCTCGCATGTTTCTGATGCCCAGCCCATGGGGTCTTTTTCTGCTCTCCTCGGTTTCTGATGCCCAGCTAATGGGGTCCTACATTTTCTTCTTTCCTCGTGTTTTTGATGCCCAGCCCATGTGGTCCTCCATTTTCTTCTCTCCCTTCTACTTTGGCATTAAAATCGCCCATGATGATAAGAGGGTCCTGCTGTCTGCATTGCACTTTTGCTTGCTCTAGATTTTCAGAAAATCGCAACTACTTGATGCTAGTGTGTATATCTGAATGATGTTACGGTCCAATGGTTTTGGTGTGTATATTTGAATGATGCCAAGATCCATTGGTCTTGGTGTATATATTTGAATGATGCTAAGATCCAATGGTTTTGGTGTGTATATTTGAATGATGCTAAGATCAAATGGTTTTGGTTTGTATATTTGAATGATGTTAAGGTTTTTGGTGTGTATATTTGAATGATGTTATGATCCAATGGTTTTGGTGTGTGTATTTGAATGATGTTATGATCCAATGGTTTTGGTGTGTATATTTGAATGTTGTTAAGATCGACTGATTTTGGTGTGTATATTTGAATGATGCTAGGGTCCAACGGTTTTTCTGCAATCTTTAAAAGTAAAACTATCTGACAGTGTCCAATACCCTTGGACTGTTTTTGCTATGTCTTGGTCCAGTATAATAGCGACTCCTCTCATGTTATGTACTCCCTGAGTAGAATATTTCGAACATTCCTGATATCTTTCCTGTGCCTTGTATCTGACTTCGCTGATGCCTAGAATTTTCATTTTCATTGTTTTCATGTTTTCCAACTTTCCTTTTCGTAGCATTGTTTCAACATTCCATGTTGCTACAGTTGTCTTTAATTTCCTTTTGCACGCAGACTAGACCCTTGGTGATAAGGTGTCACCTGTGGCACATAACAATCCCTACCAGAACAGACTGACCTGCCCGTCGCAAACCACTCTTTCAGGTCGTTTACTTTGTATTGTGTCACGATTCTTTGCAAAGATAGCGGCAGTGTGTTGCTGTTGTTGGGGCCATACATGTTCATATGCCAAGTAGCCAATGAGGCTCTTTCTACTCTTCATAAAAAACTCTATTTGTCTGGTTGTTCTGCTCAGTCAGTGTTGTGTATATTGTCAACAACTTGGTTGTCTTTGCTCAGCAATGCGTTGATCTCTTGCACCCCTGTGGCGCTGAAGAAAACTTTATGGAGAGAGCCTTATAAACACTCGGGCTGGTATAATCGTATAAACAAAGGGTTACTCCAGCTTACTTTATATAAGATTGTGGAGCCTACGCCAGGAATGGGAAGATTTAAACTGGTGATTACAGGAGCGCAATAGACTATAAGAAATTTATATTTGCTGGCTTTCAGCCAATCAATATAGAGCAGTTTCGAGTGTATCTATAGTAAGCATTGTTTTTTTAGCTTCCGTGGTATTGAAAGTTTGTGCAAATAAATGTGCTTGAAGATGCGTCATCCTTCACAACTTCTGCAAAATATAAAATTTTCAAGAGTAAAAATCAAAGAACGTATTTAGGTAAAAGTTTACCCATGGCTTAGTAATCTAAGAGAGCAAGAAAAAAAAATTAATTACCAAAGATTCTTGATTATGGTAATTGGACTAAAAGAAGGCAACCGATTTTAGGTCCAAAAGAATTTTATATTCATTCTTTAAAATTGAGAATAAAATTTAATGGCACCAGGCAGATAAATCAGACTGACTGTTCACTTTTCTGCTCTAAATTGATAATAGTTTTTGAAAGCACTGGATTTTGCTGTGAAACACAGCCTCCTACAAAACGCTTATTCATAATGATGCACTGAGGTTAGTGTCCTAGACCTACAAAACACTTATTCATAATGATGCACGGAGGTTAGTGTCCTAGACCTACAAAACACTGATTCATAATGATGCACCGAGGTTAGTGTCCTAGACCTACAAAACACTTATTCATAATGAAGCACTGAGGTTTGTGTCCTAGACCTACAAAACACTTATTCCTAATGATGCACTGAGGTTAGTGTCCTAGACCTACAAAACACTTATTCCTAATGATGCACTTAGGTTAGTGTCCTAGACCTACAAAACACTTATTCCTAATGATGCACTGAGGTTAGTGTCGTAGATCTACAAAACACTTATTCCTAATGATGCACTGAGGTTAGTGTCGTAGACCTACAAAACACTTGTTCATAATGATGCACTGAGGCTAGTGTCCTAGACCTACAAAACACTTATTCATAATGATGCACGGAGGTTAGTGTCCTAGAACTCAGAGCTATTCGAAGTCTAAAGTTGTACTTGGTAAAACAAAGATTAAAAATTGCAATTCTTGGCTTATTTTTTTTTACAACTGACCTTTATTAAACAAAAATGTGTTGAAACCAAACCAATGGCTGTCTTTAAGATTTAAGAGTGCTTCCACACTCCTCATTTTGATCTGATATGCATACTTTATCTTGATTATCGGGCAACATGATAGAGGCTAAGTTAATCTCAACTTGTAGCACATTACACATATTAAAACTGAAAAGCTGACATAAACGTTTTAATCTTTATTAAAAAGCAACTGATGCTCTTGCTATTGTACTGCTGAAAGTCAAAATGGCTTTACCAGCTCATGGCAGTTGTTCTTTTCATTTTATTTTTATAGATTCGATGAGGCGCCATGATTGTATTGTCTTTGAATAGTTCTGTTTTGGCAAATTGAACTTACAGCACAATAGTTTTCTAAAAAAAACAAACTCGGTACCAGAAAAAAATTGAAAAGATCTACAATATGACAATTTAAAAAGAAAAAAGCATGATAGCTCAACTATTATTAAAAGTGTCAGTTTCATAGCATAGCGCAATAAGGGTCTTGAATAAGCTATGGGTCTGCATTTATTTAAAGAAATTTCTTTATACCTTAGTGTCGAGAAATTTCACATGTCAGTTGAGTAGGTTTTTATCTTCTATAGGTATGGAAGCTGAAGATGGAGGAAAATATCCCACTGTTTTACTTTTGTTAATTTTTTTTTTTTGTTTAATAGTGTCTACCCAGTTATGGATTTATTTGCGTGTCCTCTCTATGGTGCCAGACCAAGAGATTTGATGTTAGCAATATTTAAAAGTCAGTTGTCTGACTGAACTGGGAAGAGTTAGTGAACTGTTGATGCTCATTAAAGAATTTTGCCGATTAGTAATCAATCGTTTCTTTTTGTTTCAGGAAACCATTTTCATGTCGACCCGCCAATTGACAACACGAAATGTACAGAAATAATACGCCCAGGTGGAGGCTTTCTGAGACAATGTAAAAATCGGCCAATTCATAACAGCGAAAAATGTAGGCACCATGATGCACAAAGAAGGACGGCGCGCACAGCTCAGCGGCAGAACAATATTAACACAAGAAGAGACAACCAAAGAGCACGTCTGGCTGTGCGTCGCCAAAGGGAGAGGGAGACAATACTCAGTAATTCCCGATTTGGGTATCCATATGGGTAAGTATTGAACAAGTTAACTCTAAAATTTATATAAAGTTACAAATATAAGGAGGCTTTTGAGGTTTTTTTTTAAATGACAGTGAATGAAATATGTGTGTGTGTGTGTGTGTGTGTGTGTGTGTGATTACATGCTCCCATACCTCTCTTATCTGTCTTGTGTTTGGTTATAAATGCTTTTTTACATCCCTCTTACCCATTCTATGATTAGGAATGTATTTCTGCATTCCACCATAGGACATATCACCAAACATTAGCAAATTAGCCAATTTGTTTTTCACATTTATGCTTATATCTTTTTTAAATATGCTTATCGAAGCCTTAGCAGGTCACTGTCATTGCTTCAGCATGTGACTCATTTAGTTTACAAATGATCCCACAGACCAAGAAGAAAGAAGTGCCTCAAATCTTTTTCTTTCCAAAAAATGTCCCTAGCAGGATTAGTCTGAGCCATAGTAAAGGCATGCTGCCTGAATTTTTTTTATTTGTTCTAAATTTGTATGTTAGAAAGAAAATTACTTTAAAAGAAAGGAGAAAAAAAAACCTTAAAGGCACTAGAGAAAATGGAATTAAAAATAGAAAAAAAATGGGGGCACATAGCTAGCGATTTACCATACATCGAATTTGGGGCACTTTAATTTGTCTGCTTGTTTTATTCCTATTAGATTTTTTTTTTGGCGTAGACTCCTACAAATATTAAGTTGTTATTTTTAAATAAAATGTACGTTTCAAATCTTGACAATGACGTTCATTTTATTTTGATTATTTTTGAATGTCCAAATTTGTCTTTAATTAAATTATTCTTTTTTCTCTTTTTGTAAACATCATTAGACAATCTTGCATAGTTTATTCCCATTATTTGTTGAGCTTTTTAAACATTTTTTCATAAGGACAAATGCAGAGTATGAAACTGTTTTCTTCACCACGCCAGTCTCTGACTGAATGTTTTGATCTTTACATATTGCAGCCCTCTCCCTGCCCAGCCGCCATACCCCCAGGATGTCGTGGCTCTTGGAAACAGAGAGGGAATTACGATTGCGGTCAATGAAGGCCTCAACAGGCAAGCAGATATCGGAAGATTCAAGCTCGAGGCTGAAGCTCAACCTGTTGGAATGAGGTTGCCATTTATTCCTCAGTGTGTTCCTCGCATACACGATTTATTAGTTGTGGAGGCCTTTAGGGAGGCCAATATTTTAGAAGATAATGACCCGAGAGTGTTTGAGTTTTTGAGAGTGAGTCGTGACCGTGATGATGTCACGTTTGCTTTGTGGCACAAGTGTAATGTATGTCGTAAGTTTGAGTATCCATGTGAGACAGATATGTGGCCAGAGCGGAGGTATATTAAGTGTAGTACATGTGAGGTTAGGGTCCACAGGCATTGCCAGAAGCAAGTTCTTTTTTATTATAATGATGGACCTTATAGATGTACAGCCTGTATTGATGGCCTCTAAATTACAACTTGATTTATCATCTTATTCTTTCTCTCTCTCTCTCTCTCTCTCTCTCTCTCTCTCTCTCTCTCTCTCTCACTCTCTCTCACTCTCTCTCTGTGTCTCTGTCTCTTCTCTCTCTCATTAAGTAGTTTAATAACCTGTAGAGCTTCAATAGACTTCTCAAAAAAATCTAGAATATTCAAGTTGTCTCAATTTCATTTTTCTGCTCTCTCCGTCTCTTTCTCTCTCTTTTTCTCTCTCTCTCTCTTTCTCTCTCTCTCTCACACTCTCACTCTCTCTCTCACTCTCGCTCTTGCTCTCTCTCTCACTCTGACTGGCTCCCTCTCTCTCTCTCCCTCCCTTGCTCTCTCTCTCTCCCTATCTTTTGCCCTCTTGCTGTCTCTCTCTCTCTCTCTCTCTCTCTCTCTCTCTCTCTCTCTCTCTCTCTCTCTCTCTCTCTCTTTCTCTCTTTTGCTGTACTGCTCTCTCCATCTTTTGCCCTCTTGCTCTCTCTGTCTCTGTCTCTCTCTGTCTCTCTGTCTCTCTGTCTCTCTGTCTCTCTCTCTCTCTCTCTCTCTCTCTCTCTCTCTCTCTCTCTCTCTCTCTCTCTCTCTCTCTCTCTCTCTCTCTCTCTCTCTC
>JAWDGP010000198.1:0-2500 GCA_033675545.1 Elysia crispata | reverse complement strand
AGATGACCTTTTGAACCTTTACAACTTGAAATCTTTCTGCCTGTCATCTCCTGCTTTTTGTCTCTAGATGATAAATCCTGTCGGCATCGCTATTTGTTAGAACCTTTCGGACTCTTAAATTGATAGGAAAATTTTAGCTTTTTTCACATAGATGCCACCAAATTTCTAATCTTTGTTAAATTATTGATGTAGCTGAGCAGTGCCTTCTTTTAAAGCATATAGACTTATTGTAAATGAAACCTTTTTTCCCTTGCTAACAGGATATATATATATATATATATATTTTTTTTTTTTTTTATTATTATTTCAACTATCACAAGTTTAATTTTCCATGATTATGTCAAGGAGGGTAAGCCCTATAGGCATTTCTATGAATTACAATAAACTCTTGTAAAAATCCAGGCTCCAGGCTAAAATCATAAAACACTATAAAAAAAAGTTTATGTATAAGGACTAGGTTTACAACTTAAAAAAGTGATTTCAGTGCACTATTCTATTTAAAGACTACTTCATGATTTTTTCATAACACAAGGCTCCGTTTATAGTTATGCCGTCAGACTTTATATTATCTGTTTGGATCTATTGTGATCCTATTTACAGCTTAATTCCTTGTTGGAATATGGTATTTTTTCATTTATTTATAGATTGGAAGTTTCTACATACCCTCTATATATAGGCTCCGTAGTCTCGATGACTATATATACATACCTTCCAGAACTATTTCTAACTCATAGGGTATTCTTGTATCTAGACTCTAGATCTAGAGAATCTAGGCCCTATAGCATGGAACCTTCCAACTTTATCTTGAGAATCTATTGAGATATAATCTTAGAAGAAAGCTAGATCTAGATTCTTGAATAGATATTTTCTAGAGATCTAATATTAAGAAGATTATATTCTTAGTTGTAATCTAGACTTCCACAGTATTTCATTTTATCAACACAAGTAGAGATTGTGGTTTATTTCATATCAGAATCTACAAATCTATATCTCTTAAAAATTCAGTCTCATATGCCAATCAACATTGTAAATCTTAATCAATCGGAGATCTTGTCACTTGATCTATTAAGATTTGAGAAGGTGTAGCCACCCTTATAAATGTTTGTACAGTTTTCTGACAAAGTGAAACTTGCTATATTAAATCTAGATCACTTAGACTCACTTGATCAAATAGTTGCTCTTGATATTTATCAAGTCACTCTCTCAAACCAAAGGGCACTAATTAACCCTAGAATGACAACTTTATATGAGGCTGTTTTCCATTCCTTCGTTAGGTTAATTTTCCTTTAACCTTTAAGTCAAGGAACCCTACAATCAGAGGATTCTAGCCTCTAGCTTAAAGATTAAATTTCACATTCTTCACTTCTGTTGTAGTATATTAGCAGTGCCTAACTTTTTGAATTAAAGGAATGCTCAGCACATCTTTTTTTTTTTTTAGTCTTAAGCGCTGGCAGTGTCTACCTCTGGCATCATATCAGTCTTGTCTGTGGCGTCCTGTGTTTTTTGTTTTGATTTATCTTGAGATCTTTAATACCTGGGCTAAGTTTTTAAATCGATTATAAATCACTTTTAGAAATCTCTATTTTACTAAGATTTGTAAAATCTAGGCTAATTATTCAACCTGATGTATGGTATATCACGGCATAATTGGTTTTCATTTTACTAAGAAATGTCACTTTTAGCTCTCTCTTGGTAAATTCAGTTCTGTAAAATCTAGGATAATCATTCATTCTGATTTGGTTCATAAAGAAGTAGTTGGTTTTCATTTACCAAGACTTACTCATTTGCAGTTGTATAACAGCATTTGTATTCAATTGCATTACATCGTTAATAGATTATTGTTAAGGCAGTATTACCTCTAGTCTCTAGTCTTGCCATGTCTTTGTCATCGCGTGTTCATGACTTGTCTAGCATCATGACCATTCTCGACATTTTTAACTTTTATTTTAGATCACATTTTGTTGATGGAACAGTTTTTTTCAAACTGTTACAAAAAAAATTCCTGAGGAGCACAGTAGTTTATCGTGTTTGCCGAGTCTAAATTTTTACTCATTGCCAGAAGGTCTTTTTTCCCTTTGATTCAAAATTTAATAATTTTGTTCATTTTTGAGTAGATGTGTTTTATATTGTGATGTGGTAAGTGTGAATGTATGTAATGTGGTGGTGTAAAGGTTTGTCATGTGATATGTATGGTAGATGTAGCAGGCTGGACTTCGTGTGTAAGGTTTGTAATGTGGTAAGGTAGATGTGTTTTTATGTTATTAGTATGTAATGTGGTGTTAAGGTTTGTCATGTGGTATGTATGGTAGATGTAGCGTGGTATGTAATGTTGTGTGTAAGGTTTGTCATGTGGTAAGGTAAATGTAGTGTTTTATGTTAGCTAGTATGTAATGTGGTGTTAAGGTTTGTCATGTGGTATGTATGGTAGATGTAGCGTGGTATGTAATGTTGTGTGTAATGTGGTATGTAAGGGTATGTAATGTGGTATGTAAGGTAGTAT
>JAWDGP010000197.1:7500-14971 GCA_033675545.1 Elysia crispata | reverse complement strand
CTCTTACATCACAAAAAGACCTGGAAACAATAAGAAAGATTGCAGAAACAAGACAAGAATGGACTACCTTCACCGCAGACATAAAGAGGGCTGCCGAAGCTGCGAGGTCGGGCGACACTCCTAGCGGAAGGCCTTAATAATATATAATAATAATAGGACAGTAAATGACAAAAGCTAATATCTTCACAACCGGTTTTGGGTTAAATACTAAAGGTGCGTTTTCCTTTTGTTTAAAAGTTTTTTTAGGTCTTGTTTTATTATTTTTCTCTTTTTTCCTTCAGTTCAAAAGCGTTTTTTAGGTCTTGTTTTATTATTTTTCTCTTTTTTCCTTTAGTTTAAAAGTTTTTTTTAGGTCTTGTTTTATTATTTTTCTCTCTTTTTTGTTTGCTCATAACAGAAACAGCCTGATGGCCCAGTTCTCTCTCTCCCTCTCCCTCTCTCTCTCCCTCTCTCTCCCTCTACCTCACTCTCTCTCCCCCTCTCTCTCTCTTCCTCTCTCTCTCTCCATCTCCCTCTCCCTCTCTCTCTATCCCTCTCCCTTTCTCTCTCCCTCATATTTATATATACATATATATATATATATATATATATATAAGTATATATATATATATATATCTGCCTATACACTCTCTCTCACCCTCACTCTATCTCTCTCCCTCTCTCACTCCCTCTTCCTCTGTAACATATATATATATATACATATATATATACTGATATATATATATATATACTCCCCCCTCTCTCTCTCCTGATATATACTCTCTCTCTCCCCCCCTCTCTCTCTCTCTCTCTCTCTCTCTCCCTCTCAGTCTCACTCTCCCTCTGCCTCACTCTCTCACCCTCTCTCTATCTCTCTCCCTCTTCCTCTCTCCACCTCTCTCTCTCCTCTCTCTCCCACTCTCTCTTTCTCTCTCTCACCCCTCTCTCTATCCTCCCTCTCTCTCTCCCCCAATCTCTCTCCCCTTCTCTCTCTCTCCCCCCTCTTTCTCCCCCAATCTCTCTCTCCACCCTCTCTCCCTCTCTCTATCTCCCCCCTCCCTCTCATTCCCTCCTCTCTCTCTCTCCCTCTCTCTCTCTCCCTCTCTCTCTCTCTCCCACACCTCTCTCTCCTCCCCACTCTCTCTCTCTACCCCCCCCCCCCTCTCTCTCTCCTCCCTCTATATATATATATACTCTCTTCCCCCATACCTCTCTCTCTCTCCCATCTATATTTTCTCCCCCTATCTCTCTCTCTCCCCTCTCTCTCTCTCCCCCACACTCTCTCTCCCCCCTCTCTCTCTCCCCCTCTCTCTCCCCCATTGTATCTCTTCATCCCCCCTCTCACTCCCTCCCCCTTTCTCTATCTCCCCCCTCCCTCTCATTCCCTCTCTCTCTCTCTCCCTCTATATCTTCCTCTCTCTCTCTCCCCTCTCTCTCTCCCTCTATATCTTCCTCTCTCTCTCCCCCTTCTCTCTCTCCCCCCCCCCCCCTTCCTCTATCCCTCCCTCTCTCTCCCCGCCCCCTCCCTCTCTCTCTCCTCCCCTCCCTCTCTCTCCCTCCCTCCCGCTCCCTCCCTCTCTTTCTCCCCCTCCCCTTTCCCGCCCCCTCTCACTCTCCCCCTTCTCTCTCCCCCTTCCTCTATCCCTCCCTCTCTCTCCCGCTTCCCCTCCCTCTCTCTCTCTCCCCCCTCCTCTCTCTCCCTCTCCCCGCTCCCTCCCTCTCTTTCTCCCCCCTCTCCTTTCCCGCCCCCTCTCACTCTCCCGCCTCCTCTCTCTCTCCGCCCCTCTCCCGCCCCGTCTCTCTCCTCGCCCCCTCTCTCTCTCGCCCCCTCTCCCCCTCTCTCTCTCCCCCTCTCTCTCCCCCTCCCTCGCTCTTCCCCCTTTCTCTCTTTTTCCCCCCTCTCTCTTCCACCTCCCTCTCTCCTCCTCCCCGCCTCCTCTCTCTCTCCGCCCCTCTCCCGCCCCTTCTCTCTCTCTCGCCCCCACCCTTTCTTTCTCTCTCCCTCTCTCTCCCTCCTATCTCTCTCCCTCTCTCTCTCTCCGCCCTTTCTCTCCCGCCCTCTCTCTCCCCCTCTCTCTCTTCCCCCTCCATCTCTTCCCCCTCTCTCTCACTTACCCCTCTATCTCACTCCCGCCCCCTCTCTCTCTCCCGCCCCCGCTCCTCTCTCTCTCCCCCCTCCCTCTCTCTCTCCGCCCCTCTCCCGCCCTCTCTCTCCCCTCTCTCTCTTCCCCCTCCATCTCTTCCCCCTCTCTCTCTCTTCCCCCTCCATCTCTTCCCCCTCTCTCTCTCTTCCCCCTCCATCTCTTCCCCCCTCTCTCTCCCTTCCCCCTCTATCTCTCTCTCGCCCCTCTCTCTCTCTCTCGCCCCCCTCTCTCTCTTGCTCTCGCCCCCCCTCTCTCTCTCTCTCTCTCGCCCCCCTCTCTCTCTCTCTCTCTCTCTCTCTCTGTCTCTCGCCCCCTCTCTCTCTCTCTCTCTCTCTCGCCCCTTCTCTCTCTCTCTCTCTCTCGCCCTCCCTCTCTCTCTCTCTCGACCCCCCCTCTCTCTTTCCCTCTCTCTCTCCCCCCCCTCTCTCTTTCTCTTTCGCCCCCCCTCTCTCTCTCTCTCGCCCCCACTCTCGCCCCCTCTCTCTCTCTCGTCCCTCTCTCTCTCTCTCTCTCGCCCCCTCTCTCTCTCTCTCTCGCCTCCCCCCCTCTCTCTCTCTCTCGCCCCCACTCTCTCCCTCTCTCTCTCTCCACCTCTCTCCCCCTCTCTCTCCCCCTCTCTCTCCACCCCTCTCCCTCCCTCTCTCTCTCCCTCCTTCCTCCCCCCTCTCTCTCTCTCTCTCTCTCTCTCTCTCACTCTCTCTCTCTCTCACTTTGATGCGCACAAGAGCAGTGCACATCGTGGTGTTTTGATCCGAAGCATACATGACGATTGGAGCGTGTCGTCATTTTATGTGGATCTTGACCGTCTTACGGGTCTTAACACCGTTAGGGCTTGAAGCTATTTCCTGGCGAAGATAGCTTGCCAAGTAAAGATTAACCTTTTCGGAATTTTATAACTTAAATGACGAACATTCTTCATGCGGTTTACTTTTGATGCATATTCTAGCACTTTTGTTTGTCAATATTTTCTTTTAAATTCCAACACCCTTTACTTTTAACTATAAACCGCAAATTTTAAGTAATATTAAATAAATAAAAACTTATTGCTCTGTCTTGATTCATAACAGAATAAAGCTTTCATATTTTCAGAAATTTCAGTTTAAACCGCGATTCTATGTTGTATCTGTTTTAAGATACGTAACTCTTTGCCATTACTGATTGACTTTAAGTAGCTGTCCTTTGTATCAACAAGAAGTAGTGAATTTGTTCACCTTGTCAACACGCCTGGGGGGTTGTTTTTTTCCCACTCACCTTGACTGCCTCTTGCATGGCTGTCCAATCTCACAGCGAATCCTTCTTTCTGCGTTCACTTTTGATTTCATTAGTCCGGGACAAAGAGAGAGAGAGAGAGAGAGAGAGAGACGGAAGAGGCAAGATGAAATAATTCTACTTTAAATTGATTTAAGACGCGTCCAAAAACTATTAAGATATTCCAAATTCATTTTAAATTGGTTTTGTTTTTTTCTGTTATTGTTAATGTCGTGGTTTTTTGTTGTTGTTGTTTTTTGTTTTCTCGTTGATTTTTTTCAGAGACAGAGGGAGAGAGAGAGTGGAAGAGGAAGAACCAGAAATAGAAGATTTAGCGAGACACGGGGAAGAGCAACATTGACAAAGACACAGACGTAACGTTTAAAAAATGTATTGAAAGGAATAAAAGAGAAGAAAATAAGAGATATAA
Source organism: Elysia crispata (assembly GCA_033675545.1). Lineage (NCBI taxonomy): Eukaryota > Metazoa > Mollusca > Gastropoda > Plakobranchidae > Elysia > Elysia crispata. Next base: position 11,170 of record JAWDGP010000197.1, on the reverse strand, counting down.
AATGCTCAGTGTCTCATATACAACAAAGGTGACAAACGAAAGTGTTTCAAAAAAGGCAGTCACAGGTTAAAATCTCCAAGAAAGCACTCAAAAAACTAAGCAAAGTAAAAAAAAAAAGTAATAAAAGAAAAAAAAACATGGTATGACTGTGTCCTAAATTGTATTAAATCTTATAACAAAGTGGTTAAATGCACATAGATCATTTCATTGAATTACATGTTGTAAGACGATCAAACAAACTTCATGTAACGATCTGATTTATTTTACTAAACAACGACATTATCCTGTTCGAGCATAGTTACTGGTAAAATGTATGATCAAAACTGAAGAAACCAATAATAGTTCAGTATTGCTTCTAGTCGCATCGAAGCCTACTGAGTGGAACAATTATGAGAGAAAGATTTTAGTATGCACAGTACAATCAATTATTTATCATTGCATCTGTCTGTACCATACGAGAATGGCAATTCCTTATGAAATAATGGACGATTTTGCTGCCATAATATTCAAGTTTTTTGTTTCGTCCCTAAATTTAATTCAAAACACGACATGTAAATAATAGCAGGAGAGATGAAATGTCTTTGATGCGCATCCCCTCGGTGCATGGACGTCAATGCATTAAAATGCAAATCATACCAAGATGCTACACCATACTAGCTGGAGACTCTTGATAGCCATGTTTAATTTTATTTTCTAATTTCCATTTGAATCTACTTATTATTTGCTGTATTACCTGGCAATGCAAGACACCTGGGAGTCATGACCTGGGTGTGGCCCGGCCCCCCTATAGTGTCAGAAGATCAGGGCCGAATTATTTGCTACAAGGGGGGTGACTTCTCTGACAACTCCCTGTTATCTAGCTCCCCAATGAGTTTCTACCTACTATAATACAAGGACCCTCTGAAAATTTTGTCAAATCTAAAGAAGACAACCATTTAAGTATTTTAGATCGCAGCTCTTATTGTTTCCTTGACTGAAGTCCGAGCCAACACCCGCTTGGGTTACTGCCCTTTTCATCCCACTGTCTACCTTTTCTAAAAGCGGCGGTTAGATTTAAGGATCTACTGAACAACTTCCTTTCGTTCTGCTGATTTACAATAGACAGATACGTGTAACCGCAAAATTGGATTCGATTTATACCGTTGAACGGTGAATCGAAAACTTAACCATGATGTCAAGCACTGCGTGGTAAATTTTTGCTAATCGTTCGATGATTTTGGGTGTAACGGACAGGAAAGGCGGTTGTTTTGGAAATCTCTTCGGCGGAGAATAAAAAGGTGCAAATCAAAGTTTGTAATTGCTTGGCGTATTTAATTTAAACTACATTTTAAAACTAGCGCCCCATAATTAACTAAATGGCTCGCGGGAAACTTAATTTAGCGCATTTAAACTATTTTTTTATTTGTTTAATTCTTTTTTTTCTTTTTTAATGGAGATAATTGTGTTCATGTTATTCTTTCGTCTTTACTTTGTACTATCATGTCATGTAGGATTGTCCACCCGAGCGTTGTAATAAAATAAATCAAAAACAGAACAGAGAAAAAGGGAAAAAAAACGATAGATTGTGAGAAGAATAAAGAGATGGAGAGAGATAAAGAGAGAAAGAGATAAATAGAGAGACAAAGTGAGACAGACAGACAGAAACAGAGAGAGAGACAGACGGACAGACAGACAGAGAGTTCTGTGTGTGTGTGGAGGGGGAGGAGAGAACGGGAGTTGTGAAGAATGATCTCCCTCCCTCTTCCCCTCTCTATTTCTTTCTTATTGCATTGATCTTCTACGTCTCTATTCCTCTTTATCTCCCTATCTATAACGCTGCTCTCTTTCTGCATCTCAGTGTGTATCCATTACTCAGCATCTCTCTCCTTCGAGTCTTTTTTTTTAATCCCCTAACATCATTTCTAACCCCGCCCCCCCCCCCCTCCCCCCTCACTCTCTTTCAATCCCTCTCCCGTTCTCTCTGCATTCCTCTCCGTTTCTCTCTCTCTCTCTCTCTCTCTCTCTCTCTCTCTCTCTCTCTCTCTCTCTCTCTTTCTCTCCTTCCCTCTTTCACTTTGACTTTCACCAAACGATGAGATTGCGGCTTTTTTTTTTTTTTTTTTGTGAAGAGGGAGCGATGAAGGGGATGGGGAAAACGGAGTTAAGACCGAATAAAGGCAGAATAAAGAAAGAGAGAGAGAGAGAGAGAGAGAGAGAGAGAGAGAGAGAGAGAGACAATGACAGAGACTAGAGACTAAAGACAAAAGACAAGGAGGGATGGAGATAAAGATAAATTTATAATGAATTAAATCTGGCATGACCTTAACGAGTTATTCGTAGGGTAATTTTTTACCTGAACTAAATTACCTGGTGTTCTGCAACATGGTTGATGTTAGTAAAGGAGCACGCAAGCAACTGCCGTTATATTTCCATCACACACACATACTTGTGCGCACGCATGTAGAAGACACACATATACAGGCGCGTCATCCCGTTGTATCCACTGCCCAACAGCATTTTTTGTTTTTACCATTATGGAAGAACAAATCGAAATAAGACTGTCACGAGTAAATAAAGAGCTCGTCACAACAAAGCGGAGCGACTTTGTACTGATTTGCTAATTGGTAGATCGATTACGTAACTGTTTTATTCTTTTATTGCGTACATAAAGTAAGTGTGGAGTTACCTTAGTAATAGTATCTTGGCCTCTTCCATCCTGATCCTATAACCGATCACGTGACATGACTTGGAAGATTTATTGTTTAATTCTATCTAGTAATTTTTTTAAAATTAGCTATGAAAGTTGAGATAATTTTCTTTGGTTCTTTGATTAGTTCAACTTTTTATAGGCTTTTATTGCTTTGTCCTCCGCTTGAAACACAAGTGTAGTATGCATGGAAATTTAAGGTAAGATCTTCTATATTTATGTATTGCTCCATCAGTTGAGCACTCTCATCAATTATTCCACCTTATCTTCAAACTAAATATATAGATAGATAGATAGATAGATAGATAGATAGATAGATAGACAGATAGATAGATAGATAGATTGCATTCTATTTAATCTTTTCTGAATCGCATCGAAGTTTTATATTTATATTTTTGGCGCACAAGTCTGCATTGTCACTGAATAGGTTAAGCATACCGAACATGACATTGTTAAAACGTCAAAACATCAGATTTAAATTAAAGATTTTCATGACTTTAACAGCTTTCTTTTTGGTTTTCCGCAAACAGGGTGCTGTCGCGTGTTTTCTTTTGTGTAGTCTTTCACTTTCAAATGGAATGTTTGATAAAGATTTCAATGTAATAAATGCGAACAATCGTGATAAGAAGATATTGGTTGATACAATTACGAGTATAAAGATCTAGATCCTGGCTGCGAAAGCAAAAATAAAAAAAAAATTGATGATCTAGTTGAATCTGTCAAAAGGGCAACAAAGCTATAGTCTAGATTTCAATATTAGATTCATGATTAAGATTCTAATTAGGATATAATGAAGATAAGAATATTTTTCTAAATTGAAAAAGCATAGGCTTTATTTTTTTTTTAAAAGCAGCAGGTCAGTTTTCTGTACAATCAGATAAAGCTATACTTTCATCTTAAATGTTTTCAGAGGGAAAAAGTAATCAGTCTTGGTGAGTGAAATGTCTAAATCAAGGCTAATGTTATAAAGAATATTTCTAGATT
>JAWDGP010000197.1:0-2500 GCA_033675545.1 Elysia crispata | reverse complement strand
CTCAACATGTCGGACAAATACGATTGCGTGCACAATAACTACAAGGAGTTGGTTGTACGGCTGGTCCAACCCCACCCTTTCAGTTGGCTGAGGATCACGTCCTATGACCTACGTATGGTTTATGAAAAGCAATAATTTTACTAGTGGTGCGGGTTTTGGGGTCTATGGCTGAGGATCACGTCCTATGACCTACGTATGGTTTATGAAAAGCAATAATTTTACTAGTGGTGCGGGTTTTGGGGTCTATGGCTGAGGACCACGTCCTATGGCCTATGTATGGTTTATGAAAAGCAATAATTTTACTAGTGGTGTGGGTTTTGGGGTTATGGCTGAGGACCATGTCCTATGGCCTATGTATGGTTTATGAAAAGCAATAATTTTACTAGTGGTGTGGGTTTTGGGGTCTATGGTTTAGGATCACGTCCTATGACCTACATTTGGTTTATGAAAAGCAATAATTTTACTAGTTTTGTGGGTTTTGGGGTCTATGGTTAAGGATCACGTCCTATGACCTACGTATGGTTTATGAAAAGCAATAATTTTACTAGTGGTGTGGGTTTTGGGGTCTATGGTTTAGGATCACGTCCTTTGACCTACGTATGGTTTATGAAAAGCAATAATTTTACAAGTGGTGTGGGTTTTGGGGTCTTTGGTTTAGGATCACGTCCTATGACCTACGTATGGTTTATGCAAAGCAATAATTTTACTAGTGGTGTGGGTTTTGGGGTTTATGGCAGAGGACCATGTCCTATGGTCTATGTATGGTTTATTAAAAGCAATAATTTTACTAGTGGTGTGGATTTTGGGGTGTTTCTTAAGTTTGGGATTAAAATGTCAATGGGAAAATCCGTAATATTTGTATAGTTTCAAATAGGTGGTCTTGGTACGTTTGAGTTTTTTAATATTGCCTGAAATGTAAAAGTCTTATAGAAGATTTTGTCTGCCTTAGTATAGCTCAGATTTTCAGTAATAAAGGGTTTTGTTTAAGGTAGTTTAAGATGTAAAGTTAGTTTGCTGGAAACGTTGCCATTGTTTACAATTGATACCAAAATGACTGGAGATGAGATAAATATGCGTATAACTTTTGGTTTAAATAAGAGATGGGTGGCGGAGCATCACAGTCTTTGTAGATCATTGATAATCAAACCTTATCAAAGAACTACAGCTAATTCTGTTGTCTCTTCCAATCTATTCAAAGACCCTTTTAAACCCTTGCTATAATTATATGTTTCCGAACAAAAAAAGTGCCAAAGGGATGCACTGCCTAGCAGAAACTTATTTGATTTGTACTTAGTTTTCGTGATAATTAGTGTGTGACCGTATCTAAATATTGATCGGGATTTTGCTGAATTCAGGAGCCATTTTTTTTTGTTCATGAATTCATCTACTTATCTTCTGACTGCAATATCTATCTTTTAGTCATTTTATTTTTGTCTTTCTGTATCTTTTTGCCTTTTTCGTGCTCTCTCTCTCTCTCTCTCTCTCTCTCTCTCTCTCTCTCTCTCTCTCTCTCTCTCTCTCTCTCTCTGTGTCTCCCTCTCATCATGTAACAATTTGTATCATTTCATGCATTTACTTTCCTTCCTTAATGCTATTGTGAAATCCGATTTTAGAGGACAACCGAATTTAAAGAACGAGACAACTACTACGACTTTCCAATCATACTCGGATAGTTAATTACCAGCATCGTCTTATTTCTGCCAGACAGTGAAGCTCTTTTACATGGAAGCTACTCCTTAGCTGATCCATGTGTTCTTTTGGTTTCTTTATCAGCGTCAATTGCATCGTATGTTTTCTTCCTCTTAATCTAAGTCTTCTAATGTGTTAATCCCCATACTTATTTGCCACTCAAAGAAATTCATTGTTTGTTTTTTTTGTTTTTTTTTTTTTGTTTTGTTTTTTTTTTTTGTTATTTTAAGAGCTGTTGACTCTAGCTTCTCTTTTTACTTCAGACAAAATCAAACGTGGAAACATTACACTATTGGGAAAAGGTGTTTCGCTGTGTAAAAAGCCGTTCTACGTTTTTTCAAATAGTGGTTATGTGGATATGCACTGTACTACTTATAAAGCTGTCGACACAATCATAATAAATGGAACTGATGTTGTCCGTCATATCTGTAAAGTGCGAGTCAGTAAAGGTTTGTAGCAAATCTATCTTGTTTTATGATTTATTTTCATTATTGGTAACTATGACTAGTCTATTTGAAGGGTCATCACAACTATCACTGCCATTGCTAATTCTATTACTACTACTACTACTACTACAACTACTACTACTACTACTACTACTACTACTACTACTACTACTACTACTACTACTACTACTACTACTACTACTACTACTACTACTACTACTACTACTACTACTACTGCTGCTGCTGCTGCTATTTCTACTACTACCACTCACTACCACCACCACAATGCTCACTCACTCACTCACCACCACCACCACCACCACCGCCGGGGCTCGCCGCCGCCGCCGCCGCCGCCGCCACCACTA
>JAWDGP010000196.1:130000-141738 GCA_033675545.1 Elysia crispata | reverse complement strand
ATGCTAGTTTGAATTCAAAACTGCATCCTAAAGCACACGCATTATTTTCAAGTTTTTAAGCTGACTGAACACATTCAATCAATTGAGTTGTAGCAAGCTCCTAAATTACACAAATTCCACTTACTCCTTGTAATAATGACTCCCACAGAAAATTCTGCACACTTGTCATTTAAAATTTTACAGTCGTAGTTTTTATGCTTTTATTGTATTTATAGTTATACATTAGTTTGTTATGTAAGATTCACTCAGATTCAAAATTGATTACCCGGGTGGAATAGAAAGTGTCTCTACAGAGCTCTCTGGCATATAGCTGGTGATTCAGGTAATAACTCAGGTCAACTACGGCCATCGCCATGAAATCAGCTTCACCAGTTTCTCCCCAATAATGTTGTTTTTTTTTTCAACTCAGCGTATCAAAATCATTTAAATCAACGGTACAAAACTAGGCCCTTAACAACCTTTCCACCCCTCTCTTGGCCTTATTTATGTTATGGAAAACTGACACTGAATCATAAAAGCAAACCCATTTTTGAGACACACACACATTATATAAAAATGCATATGAATAAAGCATGCGAGTCAAACGGGGTAGGAATGTTAATAGTTTCCACTCCACAACCTTTAACTTGATTTTAACGTTTTAGTTGAAGTGCGAAAATTGAGAATTATAAACAACTTATGACAGAGAGAGAGGGAGAGAGAGAGAGAGAGAGAGAGAGAGAGAGAGAGAGAGAGAGAGAGAGAGAGAGAGAGAGAGAGAGAGAGAGAGAGAGAGCAAGTGATATAAAGAATGAGAATAATAGGGGAAAAAATGAGGGATAAAAAAGTGGAAAGAGACCAAAAAGACACCGGGAAATGTGTACCAGGAGAGAGAGAGAGAGAGAGAGAGAGAGAGAGAGAGAGAGAGAGAGAGAGAGAGAGAGAGAGAGAGAGAGAGAGAGAGAGAGAGAGAGAGAGAGAGAGAGAGAGAGAGAGAGAGAGAGAGATCAGTGTATGTGTGTGAGGGATGGGAGGAGAACAAATAGTTTTAGAATAGGATTGATCAGGTAAGCAGCAGAGGAAATGAATAGAATATAAGACTGGAAATGGGATAAAAAGAGAGAAAGAAGTGAAGAATACTAGGTTAAAAAGATAAATACCACTCTATCGATACAAGTAGATAGATAAATAGAATGATAGATAGATAGATATGTAGGTAGGTAGAGAAATAGTCAGATAGACAGATGACTAGATATAAAGGTCGCCAGAAACATAGATGGATAGATAAATAATAAATTTAGATGGATAGATAGTGATTGGATGAGATAAAGAAATACGGGAGGTAACTTCAGTGTATTTGTTCAAGGTTTATCGCAGATTTTCTACTTGGCGTATTACCTCAATACTTTTAGTCAACTGATCCCTGGCAAGACGAAGTGTTTTATTTGTGGATGAAGGAAAAATAACGAAGCCTACGATAATTTCTAGACGATAGCAAAAACGATAAAGTCAGACAGTATCAATAATATACTTATCATAGACAAGAAAAGGAAAAAAAAAAAGAAAAAAAATATTTTGTGCAATCTTGCAAAACATTCTACAAAAAAAGCAGGTCAAAATGTTGAAACTATCTGGATTTTATTTAAAGAGCGGGGTCGACAGATTTCTTGTTCTTCCATTTTTTTTTTTAATATCATACTGAATGTTCTACATGCATGAGACTGAGAGCAAACCCACGAAGCGTAAGATTTTTGTCGCCATGTCGCTGTACATAAAACAGCCAGAAGTTATGATAGACCGAGCAGATGACAAGTGAATCGTGTTCAAACACAACTGTGTCTGTTACACCGCTTCACGGGCGTGGCATGCCGACTATGTGAACGACTGAGGCTCACTCCAGGCTCACCCCAGGCTCACTCCAGGCTCTGTCAAGTTTAATGTCCAGCACAGACCGAGCCTGAGTGGGCTGTCCTCTTCGTGCCCTCTCTAGTGCCTGGTCAATTCAAGGTGCAGAAGCGTCGAATGACCACTGCAGAAACAGAAATGATGGCCTGCCCTGAACTCTGATCCCGTTAGGCCTAACATATCGCCTGGTGATCATGAGAGTCTGTGAACTTAAGCAGTTGCTTTTTGAAGCGTGGGTTCAAGTCAAGGACCGAAGAATTAAGATTATTTTGAGTTCTCACTTCACGCTTTTCTTCCTCGTTTCTTCACTCGTTTCGCTCTACTTAAAACATGCGTCCTTAAAGTGTCCTACTCTTCACAACATTTTAGGGACAAAAAAAAGTGGCACTCATCTTGTTGGTTGGCAGAGAAAAAATACCACTCTATCGATATTTATCTCTGTTAGTGGTATTTATCTCTGTTAGTGCTATTTATCTCTGTTAGTGATATTTATCTCTGTTCGTGGTATTTAGTGGTATTTATCTCTGTTAGTGGTATTCAGTGGTATTTATCTCTGTTGGTGGTACTTAGTAGTATTTATCTCTGTTAGTGGAACTTGTGGTATTAATTTCTGTTAGTGGTATTTAGTGGTATTTATCTCTGTTAGTGGAACTTGTGGTATTTATCTCTGTTAGTGGTATTCAGTGGTATTTATCTCTGTTAGTGGTATTTAGTGGTATTTATCTCTGTTCCAGAGGTTCGGTCAGCCAAGCAGTGCAGGCTTCTAATAAGGGAACTAGAATGGTAATTTTCTCTTTCTCTTTTTTATATACTTAATGAATAGAGCCGTTTCTCTTAGCAGCTTACACACACTTGATTGAAGTCTACAGAAACTCAAAATTCATTGTGACTATAGACCTTGTGAGAAACAAAGCAGACCCAGTTTTCTCCATGGCCCGATTCGAGCAAGGCAGGGCAAACAAAATGATGCTCAAACTTCTCATATCTGTTGCTGCAGCAGATGGACTTGATGATTATCAAGATAGGCGAAAAGTCTCAAAATACTCAACTATGGTTCCGTGATCATCAAATACAACGGAAGATACACCTTGAACAAAGACTGAACTGGCTACTAGCCTGCGACACGCATCGGCTGCTGTCAGTCCGACAAATGGGGTCACAGGTCACTGATCTCAAAACTGATATTGCGGTCATCACACGGTTTAAAATTTCTCTTCATAATAACGAATCTTCGGGTTTAATAAGCATTAGACTTTTAAAATTTTATGATACATAGTTAAAAAAAATTTCATGGAAAATTTACTCCAGGTCGGTTTATTGTATGTCAATCTTTTCAAACTCGAAAACTCGAGAAAAAGGTTTGTTATGATAAATATATATAAAAAAGACCACATCAAATCTCATTTCTGAATCCAAGCTATTTTTATTGTGCCCGTTTTTACGGCCAACTTATTGGGGATCTTTACAGGTTGAAAAGAAAGTAACGCAGGTGTACCGTATATGGTCTTCACACTTAGTCCTGACCAATAGACCATCACTGTTATTGACCCCAAATAAGTGAGGCCATAGTGGCGTAATTTATACAAAATATAGGAACTAGGTTCCCTAAAAGATGATCGTTTTTGGGCTATCATTCTTCTTGTGTTTTCTTCTCTTTCTCTCTCTCTCTCTCTCTCTCTCTCTCTCTCTCTCTCTCTCTCTCTCTCTCTCTCTCTCTCTCGCTTTCTCTCTTTTTGATACATTTCTTCAAATCCAGCTGTTTTCACGCAACGAATCCTGACTTTGTGGTGCCTCGTTGTATTTTGTATAACTCGTCATTCAAGAACTGGGAAGCCTTGGTTAGTTAAACATAACTGGGTTGCCTCCTTTGCTTTTATTTTATAATGCTGTTTCGGCAACTGAATACGCTTTGCTCAATAGGTAGAATGTGTTCCACAGTCATTTAAACTTGATATGAATTATCCAAAATCTTCCCGTGGAGAAAACACATTTTTTCAGGACGAGTTTAAATCTTTAAAAGATAAGTCAAATAAAAAACGAGAACTGATCAAAACTAACATGAATTTAAAAAAAAAACAACACTTCTTTAGACAAAGAAAATCACCAGTTCTGTATCCCGCGCTGAAATACAATAAAAAATTGTAATTATTTTCGGGACGACCATAGGATGAAGAAAAGCGATTTAAAGTTGCAAATAAATAAGTGCTAATGCGACTATCAATTTCTTCAAACGAAATAATACCTTCAATTTAATGAATCGTCATTAAACTTAGCTTATCTTAAAGCATTACACTTTATAAACAAAAATAACTGCGGATTAAAAACAATAGTTTACAACTGGGCAGCAGCAGCAATATGTTAAATGGGCTATAGTCGTTTTGTTCTAAAATCATGAGAGGCACGAAAATATGGCTAAGGGTTGGAGGAGGACTTATTCCCATAAAATCCATAAACCTATAATTATTCAAGGGAATGAATTTATCCAACAACAGGATATCTAACAAACCCCAATCAACGGATGAAGTTTATTTGCTTGCACTCAATATCTTCGTAAACAGTTAAAACAGCCTGCACATTTACTAAGGAAAAAAAAAGGTCCAGCTACCAGCGATCCACATCTCCAAGGGCAAGAAGCAGTACTGGTGTTGTTTTATTTTTAAACTGACGAACGGGAGTTTGTCTCTACTGTATGACTAAAACAGCGGTTTGTCCCTTTAATTCTGTATAACATTCACACGCTCAACCATTTCCTGCTTGTTTTAGTATTTCATTAAAATAAATTCTTATTCTGTCCGGCTAAAAACGTATGTGGCTCTGTAAGGTCTATGCCCCCTGTAACCAGGAATAACCTCCCCTGCCTTGACCCCGCGGATAACCGTTTCCGCTATCCAATGATTATTAATGGTTTCTCCCGCAGACTTGTGGGATGTGAAACAAAAGAAATACACGTTCCGCCCGACTCGTTCCTTAGGCAGTGTGTAGTCTGTCACGGTGCACACAATTTACATCAGTTTAAACGACTTTCTCAAAAAGATGAAAACGAAATTCCAAGGCTAAATTATTTTTGTAGTAATGTGATTCAAATAAAGCGCTTCACTGAAATAAAAGGATTCATCTGATATTCTTTCAAATGGAAAACAGGTAAGCAGTCTAAAAGATTTAATTCCGAAACCTCTAATATATTTATTGATCCAAATTGTATGCCAAATCTGTCGCTAAATAATATAACTATTAAGTTCGATATTTCTTGGGTAGATAATTTCTCGTACAATTGATCTGAATAAAAAGTTTATGTTGACCTTAAATGTTTTCCTTCTAAATTTTATTATTGGTGTAAAATTGCTTGGAGAACTTTGGACATGATATATTTTTCGTTGCTATTAAATTCATTTCAAACAATACAAAATGTTTACTTTTTAGATTTTCCATATCCGTTCATAATTGTGTGTGTGTGTGTGTGCAATTGATCTTTACAGCCTCACGCATACAATTGATTTATTTTATATTCCAAAATTAAAATTAATGTTCTGCTTCATTTTTCTTAGTTTTTTTTTTTTTTTTACTTTTTATTCCGTTTTTTTTCCTTTATCCTGCTTAGCTTATGGGTGACGTTTTCCTATCTCACATTCTAAAGTTTAATTAAGTATTTTATTAACTCAGCAAAATGCATGCATATATACATTTCAAGCATTAACAACGTCCAAAAAATGCATGATTTTACATAATTACACTAAATGCAATTCTACTGATTAAGGATTGCAAAAAAAAAAAAAAAAAAAATGAGAACTTTCTCAAATTTAAGACACGTTTGACATTATTTTGAATTAACGTTTTGGTTCAATCGAAAACTATACAATATACATAAAAGTTTATCTGGCTCACAAAAGCATTGTAAGTCTATGTGCGTGTGCTAGTAAATTACCGCGCGCCAATATTAGAATGAATCCCAAGTCTACCATTAATTTTTTACATCAATATCTGCAGAGATGGCTTTCTACCAGTCGGCGTTTGCTATGACACCTGGTCTGATCTTACTCTTTTACCTGCTATTGTGTGCACCGGTCAAGCTCTTGGAGGCCCAGCTCAATTCCGCCCCAGTCATCGCAGACACACGATGGGGCAGAATCTACGGTCAGCTCAAGAAGACCCGAAACGCGCAAGACTTCTACAGTTTTGAAGGCATCCCTTACGCACTGCCTCCTGTCGGATTTTTGCGCTTTGCAAAACCTGTGCCTCTTATAGGCAGATCTCTCACTCCTTACAGAGCATATGAAGTCAAACCATCGTGTTACGGAGTTGGAGTTATCGGACCCGTCAGCGAAGATTGTCTCTACTTGGACATTTATGTACCTGGGCGGCCCTACCCAGGCAGTAGAAGCGTGATGGTCTTCTTCCACGGAGGAGGGTTTGTGGCAGCCTCACCGCAACCCTCAATGGATGCCTTGATGGCCCAGGGAGACGCTATCGTCGTATTTGTTCACTACCGTCTTGGACCTTTCGGCTTTCTCAGCGCTGCAGAGAGCTTTTTGAAGGGGAACTATGGCCTCTGGGACCAGACCATGGCACTTCGCTGGGTCAGAAGTAACATTGCAGGGTTTGGTGGTGATCCACGCAGGATCACCATCTTTGGCAGTTCGGCAGGAGCCGCTAGTGTAGCATATCATGCCCTCGCGCCGCCTTCAAAAGGTCAGTCAAGGGTTTTATGCAATTTAAGAGTGTTTTTGTTTAGTTTGGGTGTCGATGCAGTGGGTCGTACTTCAGGACTAGTAAAAAGTTCGTTACTGCACAAGTAATTCGTCTTGAAAAAAGTTTTGACCGTCCTAATTTGTGTCACATAATTTACTGTTGCGACATTGTTTTGTTTGTAGTTGTTTTCTTTTCTTTTCCTTTCTTTTTTTTCTTTTTTTTTTTTTTTTTTTTTTTTTTTGGGGGGGGGGGGGGGGGGGGGGGGTTCTTGGAGATTAGTTCCATCAGTCGCTACATTTTGGATCTTGTTTAATATATAAAAAGTCGATTTTGTCATTTAGTCGTCGAGAGACGGCTCTAGCAAATCTTTGGTTCAGTACTTACCTTACACGAGGAGGTGTTAGCAAGAAGAGTCTCGGAGTGTTGAGGTAACAATAGGGAGATTCAGCGTCCACATCCTAGCTTGTGTATTTGATGAATATCATGATAGGGTGTGAATGCAACGGCTTGACATTTCTCTCGTTTTTATCTATGAGATTGAAAGAGAAAAGTTAAGTTGATTGAACAAATGGCCTGGCTTCACGATCCTTTCCTCTTGTGATTTTTGGGTAAATACTCAGGGTATTGCTCGGCGAGTGTGGTCATTTTATTTTAATTTTCACTTGCGATTCATTCAAAGGAATAAAATAAATTAGCATTGAAGCTGTAAGCTTGTTGGCCATATTCTTTTGCTGATCTATTGCTTAGAGAAAAGACTGCCAAACAATATGACCATATAGGACTGTTTCAGTAAAGGCAATAAATTGCTGAATATCCTTATAATTACCATTTGGGATAATATGAAGCAACGATATAACCGAGTGTATCAGTGAGAACCTAACATTTTAGCTGAGTTTTACTTTATAGTGTCATGCAGAAACTGGTTGTTAATGAACTGCCATATTCCTTTTGGTGGTTTTCATAACTACTTTAAGTAAACCTCTACTTCCTGTTGTGATTGCTTTCAAGACAATTTGTTTTTTCATTTATGTGATACTTTTAATTCCTGAGCAAAACAATGAAGAACTAAATGTTTAGAATAGTATGAGATTTTATACTTATCTAAATGATCGATCGCTCCTGCGACTTTAAGACATTTAGACTAACGCAAATTTCCAGACGTTTGTAAGGTTAATTTATCCCGTGTAGCCATTTGAAATGTTTTTTAACTTTATTTATTTTATCCGCATGTCGACTACTTGAAATCATAGACTCATATTTTTGCTTAACACTTGTTTATGAATAGCGACTAAATATATAGACCTATTATATATATATATATATATATATATATATATATATATATATATATATATATAAAATATGCACGTATCTCATAATTTCAGCTAGCAGCTTTTGGAAGTGTTATGCTTGTATCATCTGTCCACAACGGTCACTTGTGACGTTCCTCAGGTTTGTTCCAACGTGCCATCCTAATGAGCGGCTCCCCAACAGCGACCTGGGCCATCCAGCGCGACCCGAGATCCTTGGCCCGACAGCTGGCAACCAATCTAAACTGCCCATACCCGGCCGACTCAGAAGATTTCGGCATCCGGGCTCTCATAGTGAGCTGCCTGCGACTTCTCAAGCCAGAGCAGATCGACCAAGCGAGCTTAAATCTGACCCTGGCCCAAGACACGGCGACAAAATTGGTGGAATTTTTGTTTGTCCCAGTGGTAGATCGAGAGTTTGTACTGGAGGACCCCAAGGTGCTGCTGGGCAATCAAACATTTTTGACGAGTCAAGGGATTATGGATATGGACTTCATAGTGGGCGTGGTCAATAATGAAGGTTCCTTGCTGTTTGGAAATCCAGCAGTGCCTGTAGTAAGTGATTAAGGGATTTTTTGTAAGAATGTCGTACATATAATTTGGAAGAATTTGTTTGACAGATATATTTGATTGCATATGGTACCTCAAGTAAAATATTGATATCAAATATTATTATATTATATATATATATATATATATATATATATATATATATATATATATATTATATATTTGGCAATTCTCTTGTCAACGTAACGCGCTTTATGAATTTTGTAGAGGCACAGAGATAGTTGATTATAACATCATAACAAGAGTTTTAAATTTTTATGAATGTAATTTCTGGATGGATATAATAATAAATCACTCATTATTGTCTTTGAATGTTATTTTCCATACATGTACACCACAAACCATTCTCTCTCTCTCTCTCTCTCTCTCTCTCTCTCTCTCTCTCTCTCTCTCTCTCTCTCTCTCTCTCTCTCTCTCTCTTTCTTTTTCTCTCGCCATTTTTTTCTGAAACTCAGTTCTCCATTAATATGAATCTAGATAGATCTAGGAGTAAATCTTTCCTATGTTTTGCAACGCTTTTCCTTCATTTGTCTAAAGTCAAAAGGGTATAATGCCAATTTCATGATTACTACGGGTGCCCCGGTTAACACTCAATGGGCCATGATATCTATATCCCACCAGCCCCCAGTGTTCGGCGATTTCTTCGACAGTAGTCTGGTGCCCCGGCTGTTGTTCCAGAGATTCGGTCAGTCAAGCAGTGCTGCAGCAGTATCGGCGGTTTCAGAGTTCTACACCGCGAGAATACCCAGGCAGTTCCTCAGCGCGCTGGGGGTGAGTCCAAACAACGTAACACTTGACTTCGTTGAGACGTTGAAGCTGCTGAAGGTATAATATTTATGGAACTACTCTTTTCTCGAAGGGGTCTTTTTCATTTAAAAATTTTTAGCTTCAATTTGAACATTTCCTCTCTTGTTAGATTACTTGTTAGTATTGGGGCAAGAAAATTCTGTTGAATTCATTTTAATTTACAAATGTGCCTGCCTCCATCTCGGTGAAGGATTTACTTTGATACACTTTACAAGTTCTATGAATGCTGTGGAGGGAAGTGAGCAAATAATTCTAAAAAAAACCTATTTTAGTTGACAGTGGCTATGTTCAGGATGATTTAAGTGATGACTTTCCACTTAACAAAAGAGAAGATAATGATAATAGTAGTGCTGGCAATAACGGATTTGACGTGAACATGGTGATTCTTATGTTAATCCTGTTGTTATCTTTACAGTTTTATGGTTAAAGCTGTTTTTTTTTTTTTTACATTTGTAATGGTTTTTAATCAAATGTGTTATTGTTCTAATCCAATAGGTGGCCCATGCTTATGGGGACCCAGCTTTTGTCATACCAGCCTTAGATTTCTCCAGGCCCATTGCGGATTTGCAGTCTTTTTTTAAAGGTAGCGGGTTACAATAGCTTTAAAGGTCAAGATTTTTTTTCATTTTCGAACTCTAGAGTTGTTGAAAGTTTTCATTGGTATTTCAGAGAGCAATCTTTAAGTTCTAAAATATCGACTTTGCGGTAGGACGAAGATACAAATGGGACACACGCGTTTTTCACTAGCTAACTTAAAATTTCTTTCTTTGTGATTTTCCATATTGTCATGAAATACATCTTCTCTTCAATAAAAGCATAACACAAAGCTGAACGTGAATTACATGAAGGAAATACATATATTTCTTATAAATGGATTCTTCAAAAAGTTTACCCAGTTTTTTTTGTCCAATTGCGTTAGGAAAAAATATTTCGTGACAGAATAATCTTTTGAACCGTTGTCATAAATTTCGTTTAAATAGAATTTGTTCATAGGGATATCAAAATCATTTTACTTAACTTTGTGAGGAATAAAACCTTTAATGACCGACGTAACCATGACTGTTTCCTTAAGTTAACCCTATTTTATATTTTCTAAACAGGTCGGGGCAAGACCTACTTCTACTATTTTGACTACTGTCCATGGTTTACTGCAGCACTGTGTACGATGCACGGTTTGGATAACCTTTACCTGTTTCCGCCAACACACTTACATGACATCACTGATGCGAGGGTAAGTTTAGCATCTTAAAAATGTCCAAAGTCTTCGTTGGCATTGGAGTTTTCCTTCGAATCAAACAGCACTGTCGAAGATTTCTCCTGTGGCCGACAGTCAGACGTCTCCGCTATATCTAACAATATTTTCACAGAAAGAAGAATCTTTAAAATCTAAAGTTAATATGACAGTCAGATGTTATAGTCTCGTTATACGTTACACTTGCTTTATCAGGGATGCAATCCTGCTTCGTCTGTGCCGAGTTAAGTTCAAAGTCTTCTGACATTAAGCGCTGAAAAACATCTCTGAATTAAAAAGGGATGTGCTTTTCTTTTTTTTTTCAATTTTCTTCCATTTATTGATCTACTACTAGATTTTTTTATAAACAGGCCGAGGATTGATGGTAGTTGTCAAACAATTGAAATCAATGTACTTGTAAATTATGACAAAGCACGGTTGTGATGCATGTTGAATTCAGGGTGATGTAACTAGTATATTGGGCTGAAAGATCAAGAATGAAATATGACTCCGTCAAAATATGTGGTACTTTTCTTTATACCTGATTTTACATTTATAACCGTTCGATCTAAAGGTAAGCAAAGCAAAGCTTATAATATTTTTAATATTTATGCATAAAGTTTGGGTTATAAATTCCACGGCCCAAAAATGTCGTTGACTCCACCTTTCTTTCATATGGCCTCAATGCTCTATTTCATTATACTTTGTGATTTTGGAACCATATAGTGAGTGAAAATACTGAATTTGCTTTCTCGTCATAGTTTGTGTATAGTTTTAATTTTTTCCTGAGTATTTTCCAAAGTCGTCCATTTTTCATTGTTTTCATAGTCTCGCTCTTTGGAAAAAGAATTATGCAAATAAAGACCAATCAATTTGCCTAAATGTTTTGTTGCTTAAAAAGGTAACAAAGAACAACTTTCCTATGGTCCACAACGAAGCTCGTGACTTAATGATCAATAAGGCCAAAATCATATATATTTTTTTAATTTGAGCTTTGACTACATTTCTTATAATTTGTTGTGTAGATATAAATAAATTGTTATGAGGAGTACTCATCACATACACAAAGGCCGTATTTAAGGCAGCTCGTCTTGTGATGTAAACAAAGTTCTAAGTTTATTTACTTTGAATTTTCAGGTGTCCAAGATGTTTATCGAGCTCCTCACAAGCTTTTCACGAACGGGAATCCCTAGAGCTGCTGGCATGGTACAGCCCTGGTCCACATTCAGCAGGTCTACTGACTACAGCGT
>JAWDGP010000196.1:122500-125000 GCA_033675545.1 Elysia crispata | reverse complement strand
ATAAATGTAAATACATCAATAAAATAATGAACGACTAAGGGTAAATAATCCTGCCTCTGAGACCATACTATGTATTGGGCGTAATGTATTTCAGCCAGAAGAGTGTTGAACTGACAAGTATAAAGTTTAGAATTCAATCCCAGGCTAAGATGTCTGATGGTGGAATTAAAAATCAGCTTTGATTCAAACTTGGCGGGAAATCGCAGTCTCAGTACAACAATTTGGAAAAAGTAGGGGATCTAAAACTGATCAGAAAAAAACTGTGCTCGCATAAGGCACACTAAGTGGCATCTTACTGTGTCGTAGTCTTTGGGCAACTTCTTGCCATGACTGCGAGTCTCAATAGTTTGTTCCGCATGCTCTTTCAGTGGTCCTGTTTCTACATAAAGCTGTTGCGTTCAAAAGAAAAGTTCGAGCTTTTGTTCATGAAATTCCACAACTGATCAGTAAATTTACTCAAAATTACGAGGAATTTATACCCATCTCAAACCGTTGTCAATCCGGATGTCACTATAGATCAGAGAATACATTGCAGGATTTAAATCTCATGGGTCCCTTGTATGAGGGGGAAAGAGGGTGGGGGTGGGGGGAATATGTTCATATTTCATACACTCGAGGAAATGAGGTAAACGAACTTGAAGTGCTATTATAATGATAAGAAAATAGTTTGTTTGTTTTTTTTTTTTTGTTTATTTTTTTTTTTTTAGAAACAGCTTGTTTAGAAATAAACAGAGCTAAATATCACTCTTTTACATCTTAAGCATATTAAGGTGATAGCAATGGGATTTATGAATCAAAATCCTTGGAGAATGATTCAGCTCTTTCCAGTAAGTGTATGAGATAACGCACTGATAATAGTGGTCTGTTTAGGATAGAAGGAAGGGGTAGAGTATGTATGCGTGCGAGACAAGGGGTAGGGCGGTAGGAGGCACTTAGATTTTTCACAGTCGCAGTTTATGGGCGTAAGTGAAACGCCAAGTGGAAGACTCAGTTTAGTCCTTGGAAAAGGCGTCTTTTCTGCAAGCGCCGGATTGAACGAATGTGCACTAATAAAAGAAAGACTTGGGAAAAGCTGAAGCTTCACGGTGCCTTGTGCGGTCTGCGGTTTCTTTTGATTTTTTTTTACAGGCGAAACGTAAAATGATTTCACAAAATCAAATTTGAAATATTTTTTTTTCCTTAATTCAATCTCAGATTTAAATCCGGCGTATCAACTTTAACAAAGTCATCGGGTACGCGATAGGTTTTAAAGTTTAATTCATGAGATATTAATTTTATTTGTTAATCATTGCACTGAGCTGAACTTCTGATTTAATCTATCCTATTAAGGAATCTCTCTCTCTCTCTCTCTCTCTCTCTCTCTCTCTCTCTCTCTCTCTCTCTCTCTCTCTCTCTCTCTCTCGCTCTCCCCTCTTTCTCTCTCTATCTATTCATTAGTATCTTTCACTCTCTCTGTCTCTATCCCGTTCTTTGTGTCTCTCTTGCTCTTTATTCCCCCCTTCCCCATCCGCTTACTCTTCTTTTCTTTCGAAAAATACTTTATCGATCACTTGACAATATTATTATGATCGATATAAATGAAATTTCGACTAGACTAGACTAGTTCTAGGTCTTTACATGCGTTCTTTCCTTGGGGTTAACATGTGCCGACCGCTACAGTATGAAACGTTTCAACTGCAAAATAAATTTATTTTATTACAATAAATTGGATACATTACTTCACTTCTCCTCTGTATCTATAGTTATATCCCTTTTTTATTTGCAACGAGGAGGACGGGAGGGAGGAAATAAAGAGACAGAGACAGAGAAAGGGGGGAAGATAGAGAGAAAAAGAGTGAGAAAGAGAGAGAGAGAGAGAGAGAGAGAGAGAGAGAGAGAGAGAGAGAGAGAGAGAAGGGAGAGAGGATCAACTAATGTGAAATAAAAACACTGGTCATTGCAATAAAGCCTCCAGCTTTTGTGATTTGAGTGGCACCATTACCATTTACAACTTCTTCCTAGGCCGTCAAGCAATCCCGCAACAATTTACCACGTCCAGTTACGTCCTGTTACTTCCGGATTACTTATTTCTTGGCTGACATCTCACAAGATAGGCACAGGTTGTCTTGTACAGAAGCAACCGGTTCCAGCATGAATTACTTTTGTTTTGGCTGTTTTGTCTTTTTAACGATATCAGAATAATTGGTAGTTAATTATAACAGCCAATACAAAAATCGTCCATAAATCTTTCTTATGTGTGTGTGTGTGTGTCGATGGTACAATTACAAAATACTTTTTATGAGGTGCACATAAGATTTTGAAAAAGGTTTATAGCTGTACCTTCCAGCTGACAATGAACTGCATTTTAAAAGATATAATTATTAAAAAGAAAAAGAAAACAAACCAAAAAAATACGAGAATCAAATTGTGGTCAAACTCAAAGAGATTGCTGCCAGCGGAGATGTCTGTCAGGGAACCAGCAAAAATGTCCAATGTGACCGAAAATTGACCCGGTGAGGGT
>JAWDGP010000196.1:50000-117500 GCA_033675545.1 Elysia crispata | reverse complement strand
GACGCATTAACTGTTCGTTTTAACTGAATTGAAAATATGACCAAGAAAGAAAAGGCCTTTAGTGTTAGGTTGTCCTGTGTGCATGAAGGTGAAAGAGGAAGAAGGGAGAGGAGTAGAGGGAAAAAGAGATTAAGAGAGAGGCAGAGACACAGTCACAGAGACAGAAACGGAGACGAGGATTAAATGTACATCTTCCTTGCGTCCTCAGTGTCTCCTATGAAGGAGGAGATCCAACTGCTCCAGAAGACTGTGGAGAAAATCTCTAACCCTGTCCATATCCATCTGCATGGGGTGTCTGGCCTGGATTCTTCCACAGCGGACCAGCTTGTGGTCAAAGATGAAGGTAGGGTTTGAAATGAACTTCGAACTAGAAAATATTAGCTAGAATCTGTTAGAAAAGACTTTATCATAAGAGGAAACTACACTCATGTTGATTAGAAAAAAACATTTTGTAGTATCCCAAATTACAAAAAAAAAGATGTGAGATATAATGGAAGCACTGGACAAATGTATAATTTGAACGTTTGTGCCTTCTAAAGGTGATGTAACAAATTGGCAATTTGATAATTTTACTATGTTAAGCTTGCTTTTGGAAAATTCAGTGTTCTTCCTTGGTAATTTGATATATAAATCAGTTAGGAACTGTAATAAGAATAAGATTTTCTTTGCATATTCAATATAGATTTTTAATTTCTAGATATATATTTTATTTTCAGACATAGATCTGGCTTGTATCGAGTCTATAAACTGAACATTTTTCAGACTAAGGAAGCATAGCTTATAGCTTACTCTCAGAAACATCCCCAAGTGTGTGGTTTCTTAAGATTTTGATGTATACTGGTTTTGTTTTTTCTTTTTTTTTTAATTGATTTGCTTTCTCCATTCACTGCTTATTTTTTTTTCTTTATTTGTATTTCTGATGTCGAGGACCGTAAAAATATTTTCCTCTTAAAGCAGATTTTTCGAAAGAAGAATCGCAACATGCGTTTTTTTTTCTTTACATGTTTGTTTGTTTTACTTGAAATTCTCCATCCAAAACCCAAAAGGAAATCGTAGTAGACATACGTGCTGTTCAGGTTTGTAAAGATTTGAAGACACGAGAAATGAAGAAAAAATGTTATTGTATTAGCCAAAGCAATAATTAATCCCATTGTTCTCAGATCCAGAACCTCAGAGAAACAGTATTCTCTCTGCCAGAATAATTATTTCGTAACCTGAAAATCCCAGTATTGTTCAATAGGTTTGACGCTAACCCATGTTAAATTTTCTTGGGGTTTTAATCGTTGAATTGTCCTTATTTTTAGACAAACATGATCACCACGACCATGACCACCACGACAAGCACCACAAACACCACAAACATCACGATCACACTAGAGGTGGATCTGATCGACACAGTGGGGGAAATGGCGCATCGGAATCTCAGCAGGCGGGTGCTAGAGAAGACGAAGAGGACAATCAGGATTCTCCAAATCAGTCCCACGTCCATATTCACCTCAAAATCGCTGGAGAGCTTGATGGGCAAAGAGTAGAGACTTGCCCTCCGCAAGATGACGTGTACCCAAAAGACGGTGAGCAGATTGTGTCCTCACTTACCTATTTTAAGTGTGGCTCCTTAACGTTGCCGCTGTGATAAATCCGATGAATGCTGTACGATTTCTTCAAAATTGTTAAAACTTGACGACTCTTTCTCTTATGGCTCTCTCCACTCTAGATCTCTCTATATCTTTCTTCTTCTTTCTCTCCTTCCCTCCCTCCCAACCTATATATCTGGATTTTTTATATATGAATCTATCTACCTACCAATTGTATCGAAATAAATCGACATTACCTTAGACTGAGGACTACCATGGCTTCAGTAATAAAAGATATTATATCCATTCCTTTAATCTTCCAATAAATTTGGCGAATGCTTTTATTCTTTGTTCCCATACTCATTATATTTCTCTTGTTTTATCTATCTATTGTCTTACCTATAAACTAGCAGTAAAATATATACCACACATTTTTTCGTCACATTTCATATGTGTTTCAAGCGGAGGACGAGCATTGTTCTTTGCCTCCGCTCTCTTCAGATCAGGACAAAGAACAATCTCATCCTCAGCTTGAAACACATGACTAAGACGGGAAATATCTGGTAAGATGTTTTATTGTTTGTTTTAAAAGCTTTTACCGTTGAGAACTCTAATTAATTGTTCTCATAAATATTTACATTAATCTTCAAATACTTACTTCTATATCTATCTATCCTTGTTATAGGAGAGTTAGAAAGAATAAGACAAAGCTTCAAGTTTTAGGTTGTATATCTTAATCTACTTTTTGTTGTTGTAGTAGTAGTAATGGTATGAGAAATGGTAGTAATAGCAGTAGTAGCAGTGGTAGTAGTAAAAGTAGTAAAAGTAGTAATAGTGGTAGTAGTAGTAGTAGTAGTAGTAGTAGTAGTAGTAGTAGTAGTAGTAGTAGTAGTAGTAGTAGTAGTAGTAGTAGTAGTAGTAGTAGTAGTAGTAGTAGTAGTAGTAGTAGTAATAGTAGTAGTAGTAGTAGTAGTGGTGGTAGTAGTAGTAGTAGTAGTAGTAGTAGTAGTAGTAGTAGTAGTAGTAGTAGTAGTAGTAGTAGTAGTAGTAGTAGTAGTAGTAGTAGTAGTAGTAGTAGTAGTAGTAGTAGTAGTAGTAGTAGTAGTAGTAGTAGCAGTAGTAGTAGTAGTAGTTTTTTATTTATTTTTTTTATATCATCATCATAATTAGAACTGCAATTGCTATATCTTTTACTAATGTCACATTTTAGTAATACCGTTTTGTTTTTGGTTTTTATTATTCTTTCGGATTTGTTTTTTACTGTCTTTATTTCCTTTAGATTTCCATAAAAAATAATCCATTTAGTTCGTTGCAGTGTGCCTCCAGTTTACCTATGTTATTCCGTCGACAGTTATTTCCCAGAATTCCAACATAACGGTTTCACTCTGCAAAAAAAAGCTAAGGGTAAAAGTATTTTTACTTTGACCAGAATACACCCATGCCTGCTGCCATGTTATGCCCAACCCTGCTGTAATCACGACACACAATCTGCAGGGTGATGTTTATCTCCGTCAGAAGGTATGTACCACCAGTTGACAATTTACTCACCAGAGTTTCGTGTCTTTTATTTTACACTTTCAGAATAAAATTAGGACGGTTTATTAAGTTAGGTTTTACCAGATCCTGCAAATTCTAGAAATTTTAGGGGTGCATGGAGATTTCTTTTTTTTTTCCCTTTTTAATTTTGTGCCTTATGACATTTTTTAAAAAGATCGTCATGTCAAAAAATTGATTTACAAAACAAGCACTGTTTTTAAAGAACGCTTTGTATATGTCCAGAATTTTATGAAATTTTATGGTCTCATCGAGGGAGATAATGTGGAAAACACTCAATTATTCTTTTTTTAAACAATAGCAGTTTAACATCCTCACTTCCTATTTTTCATGAATTTTGAGGAAAGGTCTCGGTGCATTTTATAAGCGATCTACTGGTGCCTCTCAAAATATTTGTAATTACTTTTGTTCGCTTAGTTTTGTGGCATACTGTCAAAATTACAAACCTCCACAATCATGGGTCCTGGTAGCACTCATAATATGAAGAAACTCCACATTGCAGGCTTCGTATTGTTCTCTGCTGTTGGTGAGCAAATTGTAGTGCTCAGTTTCTCAAAGCTGGCGAGGTCTGATTGTGAAATATATATAGAAAAATTTTGGGCTTGCCTTATTAAAGGGTGCTCCGGCTTAGAATTTTCTCAATCTTTTGCTGCAAAAAAGGTCAATGGAATTCTTATCGAATATTCGTAAGTTCAAAGGGTTACGTCTTAAATTATCTGCCTTAGGAGACAAAAGGCTTCGAGGGTACGTCATCTTAATCTTTGCTTTTTGCATTCACAGCCAAACGAAGATATCGAGGTCAAAGTAAGTGTAGGTGGCTTTGACAACAGCGAGAAAGTAATAAGTTATCATGGTTTCCATGTACACGAGTTGGCAGATATCGCAGGCGGATGCAACGCTTTCGGGGGCCATTACAATCCCGGTGGGCATGCGCATGGTGGACCTGACAGCGACCAAAAGTTAGTATCACATGGTGGCCCTCACAGTGAACATAAGTTAGTATCATTTACTTATTCATCACTATACGATAAATTCTACTTTCGTAATAATTAGTTCACAATTTAGGGGGAGTAAAAACGATGCAGATTTTATTAAGAAAAATAAATTATCCCATTTGCGCATTTTAAACATATTCGTATAGTTGTATAAGTGGTATGCTGTACCACTTTGATCCTGTTTATCTCACAAGTGAGATTTGAAAAAGAGTTTTGCCAGAGAGCCATAAGCAATAGGAGGATGTCTTCTAGTGCAGTTATGTTGTAGAATTTCTTTATTTACAACATATTAGTTATTTTCTCCGATTTCAGTTTGTGCTTTCTTAAGTATTCGATTAGACACTTAAGGGCTTTTGAAAGGCTAATTTTCTCCCTTGAAAACTTTATAGCTTGAGATTATAATGGAGACAGATCATGCTCTAGCATATGTATTTGTACTAGTTGGCACTGGTGTAAAGAAGAGGCCTTCGTCTTGTTCTTGTGCTCATCGTATACCCAGTAATATCTTGTTATTCTTACAATACAAATTATGCAGTTTTATGAACTAACGATGTCAGTTTAAACACAGCGGGCACGATTTTAAGATCTTAGTAAAAGTAGAGGGTAAGTTATCTACCTATAATTTTGTTTTGTTGTACTAACATGATAATTTTTCATCAGTAAGATATTGGCATATCTTGTCTTTAATAATAGCTGAAGGAAGAACTTTATTATCATGAGTACTTTGTTCTGCTTTCGTGATTTTTCTCATGTCTATGATTGCAAAGATAGAATAAGTCGCTTCAGATCAAGTATGATCAGTCAGTAGTAGCGCATGTTGCGAGGTGATCAAAAGGCTTTGAGATCCACCCTGAGTCTAGCTAGACATGGCCTTCTAATTTAAAGCTTCTAATTCTGTAACTTGAAGAAAAGACTAAAAATGAAGCAAAAGCCACAAAAAAGACATTAACTCAACATCTAATAGATCTACCTGTGAAATACTCAAACTTTCAAGCAGCGAGATATAAAACACATCTCTTTCAAGCTGATCTAATGTTGAAAAAACTGTTGAACTCCTCAGGCATGCAGGAGACTGGGGCAACATAAAGGCGTACAGGGGAGCGTCCATAGACACTTTCAACGCCTCTGGAACTCTCTACGGTCGAGAGTCAATGTTTGGCAGAGGGATTGTGGTAGGATTATTTCAATGTCTTCATATTTTACATTATTTTTTGCCCACTGGAGGGCCTATATTCATTTGAAAATCTACACGCAGGTATTGATACATCCAAAACTAAACCTCCTGTTTTATATTGCAGAAACGAGGGAAAAAAAGAAACGATATTTAGATATTATCGTGACTGATCTGCAGGAATAAATTGCTCTTCTGCGCGTATTAGTTAGTTTTAAACATGTAATGAATATTTTTACGCTTTTTGAGATAACACTTGAATAATACTACATCATAAAAATTTTTTAAAGTAATAATAAGAAAAATGGTATTACATGGCCGGGGCGCTCATTCATCTTTTACTGTGTAATATTTTAGCACTACCGGTACTTAAGAAGACTCATCATTTATTTCTTGTGGATTTTCGAGATTATCATGTTTTTTAAATTGTTGATACTTAGAAACGGCTAGTGATATAAACAAAAAGCATAAAAATTGTGATCTTCGGAAAGGATTTCTGCAGTTCTAATTCTCTGATTCGATTGGAAGTTGAGATATACAAGCTTACCCTCATATAACAAAGTATAATAATTTATCTTAGGCGAGGAAGTTTTCCTTCTATGGGCTGAACTTCGCAGGTAAGAGTTTCCATTTAACTTTGATGTGTGGACTTAGTAAATATTCAGCTCAGTATCTTTTTATTACCAGAATACCAAGTAAGCATTCAATTTCTGAGCATTATTGATGCACTGAAGGTTTAGACACATCTCCTGTTATTATCAATCAAAGCTCAAGATCTTCCGGTGTCTCCAATCCAAATACAATGAACTAAATACTCGATAAAGCGCCTGAATTTCCCCCTCCTTTATCCTTCCAAATCAGCTCACTATACACTTGTGAATACCCTGCTTCTGTCTCTATACATGGGTTGATCATTCTCTGCTCTTTTGCACTGACCTCTGAATTTAGACTGCCTTTTTAGGGAAAGTTTTGGTATTTTTCCTTTTCAGATCCACATAGGAAAGGATGATCTTGGCAAAGGGGGAACTCACTCCAGTCGGACCACTGGAAGTGCTGGAGCAAGGATCGCGTGTTGTGTCATAGGTCACTGCAAGGGCAAAAATTGGGATTAAAATCCATGAAGACTGGACATTTCAATCGGACAAAAGAGAAAATGAATATTATGATAACAGGATAAAACCCGCGCTTTTTGGCTATTTGCGCACTTACCTAAATAATAAAAAAAAACACCGCGCACTATAATAACAAAATGAAGATCTATCTATCTATCTATCTATCTATATATATATATATATATATATATATATATATATATATATATATAGAGAGAGAGAGAGAGAGAGAGAGAGAGAGAGAGAGAGAGAGAGAGAGAGAGAGAGAGAGAGAGAGAGAGAGCGGATGATATGAAATAAACGATTACGTTATCAAACGATACATTGGAGGGCATAACGACCCACTTGGCCATGGCTTGCTATTTGTAAATATATATTGATACGCTTGAACTGAGTGTTGCTAGAGGTTCATTCTCCTGAACTTGAAATATATTGAGAAAACTTTTTTGTGAGATTGGCATGTAACAATGCTTAGCCCATCATTTGCTATTTTTTTGGATCACATGACTTCAACTGAAAAAGAGCCACTAATAGCTAAATTAAATTTAGAAGCCCAGTAACTAAGTTGTCAAAAGGTTACCTAATTTGAGGAACATGAATATATGGAAAAATAAAACCAACAAAACTGACACTTGTAAATAGCTGCATTTTGGTACCGCGCTAAATTTTGAAAAAGATGACTGATCATTTGAACACAATAAAAGGAACGATCTATGTATCACTATGGGCGTAGTTTCACAAATTTTACAGATTTTCGTTTTACCTCACACAGCTTGAGCAGTAGGGGTGATAAGTACCAATATCAATCCATACAATGATGACTGAATCTGGACCGATGATCTACATAGAAATGAATTATCTTGATCATGAGCCTATGAAAATTGCTTTTCTCGCCGTTTATATGTTTTTGCTATGTTGTTGGATCGAATTTTCTTGTATATATTGCTTCATTCTGAATCATCTTTGGTTAAAAATAAAACTTTTTCTTCTAAAGTCTTTCAGTATCCATCCAAGGGTATAAAACTAATTCACTCCTGTTGGAACAATGCTTAAGTCTTCTACAATTTTTATTGAGAGTTTTCAGAATCTTATACCGACAACATTTTTTCATATTTTTTTATCTGCTTTGTTGTACTTCCTTTTTCTCATATTCTCCAAGTTAAAAAGTAATAAACACATACGCACACGGAAATCGCCATTTTTTTTTTTACATCCATTGAAACCATTGAGTATGAGGTTAGAACAAAGATGTAAGAACTAGAAGCGTGCATTGAGTGGAATTTTTCAAACCCTTTTTTTCCTTCTTTACTTTTCATCTTGGTTTAGCAGCATTGTAATTAATAAAAGTTATCTGCTCTACGAATCCTGAGAGGGAGTCTCTAATGATGACAACTAAATCGGATACAAAGTGAAACAAAGTGTGTAGGACCTAGATATTTTTTCTTCTCATTTTATTTAAAATATTATTAAACAATACTGATACATACTAAGTTTTACTTTAAAAAAAATAAATTGAAATAACGGAGGAGGGGTGGGAAATTGCTAATACTTTAGTCAAATTTCTGGGGGGGGGGGGGGTTGTTTTTTTTTAATTTTTGCAAATATTAAAACATTTAAATGATAATTTGCATCTATGCCATTAACAATTATAATAAAAATAACATATTTAAGCCATTGAGCTTTCAAACAAGGACCTTAAATGAATTATATCTGAATCACAGAGATACACTTGGAGCTGCTGGTTTTTTGAAATGACACTGAACGTGTCAGTAAAAACATATACACTTCGTGTTTGTTTGTTCAGCAGGATTGGTGAAATATAACTGAGTATTTTCCACGGTCACTAACTTTAAAACATTATTTTTGTCATCACCCTCAGCAAAGTCAACAACTTGCTAACAAATTTTGAACGTTGTCTGCACTACAGATTAACCACCACAATGAAAAAGAGTGGTTACCACAACTCGTCTTTTTATCTCTAAATAGAGCATAGGCTTTCTACAAAAGTTCTCAAAATCTCCCTGGCATTTGTTAAAACCCTTTTTTCTTCATGTCTGCCTTTACCTGTTTTCTTTTTATGATCATTGATCCATCTCGGGATCTGGCTATTTGGCAATCCTCCAACATTTGAAACGTGACTGCACATTCTTAATAAAGTTCATTTTTCCTCAAACCTCCAACATTTGAAACGTGAATGCACATTCTTAATAAAGTTCATTTTCCTCAAACCTCCAACATTTGAAACGTGACTGCACATTCTTAATAAAGTTCATTTTTCCTCAAACCTAGACTTATCAACTCGGAGGCAAAGGACTTTGATTAGATAGAAAGTACACGAGGGAATATTCAAAGTCGTAGTCGAAAGTCTTTAACTAAAATTTGATACACATGCTTCATTATTAACTTCGAACACCTTTATTTGTATGGAGATACACTTAAGTGTACACAAAATTTTAGAGAAGTTAATTAATTATTTACATTTTTTGGCCAATAAACGTTATTTCACTTCATTTTTTGACACCAAATTTTCATTTGTTAGACGAAGATTTCCTGAAGGACTGAGAATGAAATAGATCTTGAAACTTTCTTTGAGTGTGAGCAGGGTAAAGATAGCTGCCTGATGCTATTTATTTATTTTTAAAAAATTAACTCAATAATCTACAATTATTTAACAATTCAAAACACTCTGGTTTTCTTTCAAATTAATACAGGACACAATAACACCTCTGTCAGAATAGTTTTATTTTCATTTTAAAGAGTATACTATCTTGACATTGTGAAAATTGTCAAATAAATAAATTGTGCATATGCATACACCTCAAAATCTTTATGTACAGAATGTTATAGTCAACAGGCGAAACATATAGATTAATTATCACTGACAATATCTTTACAGCATCCTAGTACCAGCCTTTTAATTTTTACAAGTCAAAAGTTAAAAGAAAAGAAATTAGAAAAGGAAAGTTTGAGAAATCTCCTCAAGGAAAATATTACAACACCGTGTACGATGACAATGGAGATCATTGTTGTATAAAAGATGAAAAATAGGTGTCTATGGCAGCAAAGACAATAAAATGGAACTTAATACAAAAACAAACTTGCATGAAAATTTAACAAAGTTGGTAATGACTATCATGATGGTGATAGTGATGATCAACATAGAGGATGTGTTTGAGGTAACGTTGCGGATGATAATGATGATAAACATGATGATGGCAGCAGCAGTAAAGTTTTAATAATGATCGATAAAGACAACCCTGATTACCGCAATGATATCAACATGCCATAATATACATATATAATATACAATTAAATCTATCACTACAGGATGTCACAAAGACAGTAAGTAGCGAATTTATGGATCCTAAGGAATAACTATATGATCTGCTCACTGAAATATGTCACAAGCCCAGCTAATGGGGTCTATTTTTCTTTATAAAAAAGCAAATATAAACATATAAATACAGACTCTGATTAAAGGAAAAAGATTTTGCTGGCTTCTTTTTTTTTATGTCAAAGACTAGAGCCACAGATTGTCCAAAACTTTCAACTATTTCTCACAAAATTTTAGTTGAAAAGAAAACTAAAAAATCTAAATTATGATAAGTAAGAGCTTAAAGTTTTGCATGTAAAATATTTTCACATAACAAGACAGTTAAGACTAAGGTTGAAAGAAATGATTAATGGGATTGAAATAAAAAAAATAGATTGCTATGAAATGGACACCAAAGTCTTTTAAAAAAATGATGAAATAGCTCACTTCAGCTTGACCTCTAAATGGTCTAATCAATTCCATGCTCCCTCACTCATTTGTCTATATTCTCTAAAGGTTTTTGGGTCCCCCCTCTGCTCTGTGACCATTTACTGTGGGTAGACAATTAAAAAACATTACAAAATGTTAAAAAAAGTAACAAATCTAAAATTGTGCCGCAGGTAACCTTTTAATACATTATTAATATGAGGAGTCAAAAGTAATCATAAATTCCAAACTCACAGAGTGAATGAAGACTCAAATTCCTAACATATCTCTCTTATTTTCCATTTATATGATTTAAAAAAATCAGATTTCAATTTCTGAGATTTTCATTACATGGCGCACCCAGAAATAAAGCAAAGAGATGAGATGTTATATGTATATTAAGACTTGCTAGTATTTATGTTTGAAGTAAATAAAAAATTAGAAGATATGTTATAACTTAAATGTTAGACCTGACTTTAAGAATCTGTATGCTCTTTGGGCCCAGTGTCTTGATCCTCCCCAACTTGAAAATCAATAACAAGAAAAATTATAAAACAAACAATAATAACAATGGTAATAATAATAATAATAACAATAATAATAATAAGAAGAAGAAGAATAGGAATAATATGAACAAGAATAATAATAAAAAAATATGATACCAAAAAAAGTGATCTTTGTTCTCATTTTGAAATTCAAAAGATCTTGTGAATTTGTTGGATATCATCTGCTGATTCAAATCAGCTCATATTGAATTATTTATCATTTTATCCTTTGAACCATTGCCAAAAAAGGCTGAGAGGGGCACTTATGATCAAAAGTGAAAAAGAAACAGAGCTTTCATCTTATCTCTTTGAATGACATTAGAGAATGAAACTGAATTCACGATAGCATCCTACAACAAGTTGATACATTTGCTTGAGTATCTCTATTCCACCTTTTACCATTGCAGTTCATTACAAAAATTTACAAAATTGAAAGACTTTTGACAATGATTTATGAAGTTTCATTCAACCCATTCTTTCTATTCAGCCAAGCAAAACCTTGTTGACATCCACACGAACACACAAATGCCCATATTTATGCTAAGTGTTCCACTTTAAACCTCCCTTTAAAGTGCATGACATAAAAGGCACTATGCTGCCCATTTCTCTTAAAAATTCACACTTTACATTACATGTAAATGTACAATAATAATAATTAAAACCAATTTCCATACTCTCAACCTCACTCATTTAGTCTCCACAAACCAAACACTCTCATCATTTTAGATTTATTTAAATAAAAAAAGATTTTACTGCAAACAATTTTATTTATAGCAACAATCTGCATATAAACAACACATCATTCTTAAGTCAATTTGTAGACATTTTTTCTCTAACAAACAAAGTTCCTTTTGACACCTGATTTTCTCTATTCACAGTGATTGATTCTATTCATTTATTTTTTTTTCTGGTCCAGTAATGCAGCTCCAGCATCCTTTAATGTTAAAAGCTACATGTATATTTTGGATAACTATTGTCCTTCAATAAGATTCATGGATATCAAATAAAATATAATTACTATTTCAGCTAAGAGTAGTTTTCCAAAACAGAATCCAGAAATGAAAGAAAAGTATAAAATCAAGGATTAATACATTTGTCCTGAATTGCAAGATGTAACCTTGATAATGAAATTAATGAAAACTTGCAAGGAATTTGTACTTGAAAACAATTTCTATTTATTTCTTTACACACACATATACATAGTTTTATGCTTTCCAGTTTGATTTTTTTCTTATACCTACATTATACTTCAAGGTCTCGGGGAAGATGACTTTCCCTCTCTTGTTTCTGATTAGATATGATACTGTTTTCATTTCTATGAAGTTCTCTTCAACAGCAGAACATATATTTTATATGTTTGCTATGACTACCTACTCGCTGACATATTTAAGAGAAAGACGCTAAAACACTTCATCGAACTTAAAATTCCATGATGAGCAAATTTGCCACACACTCCACTTTTTTCCAGAGTCCAAATCTATCATAACTTGGAAAAGATTTTAAAGCATAAGAAAAAGGCAAACTAATCTAAAAAAATTATATGACAGATATATATTTCTTTCTGTCATCTCTTATATATGGTGCATCTCTCTGACCCCAACAGAATGTTACTTGTTCAGACCTCTTTTTCCATAACAACATTGCTATGAAGATAAGCCATATATTTTAGGAGACAAGCTATTTGACTGTAGCTCTTTATAATCTTGTTATAAGTATCACATTTTTATAGGTGAGGCAGTGAAAGTGTAACAGGCACTAGTCAGAATTTTTAGAACACTAAGTCTTGGCACCATGAAACAGTGAGAGCTATTTGACTTTAAATGAATAAAAAAAGGATTATCAAACGAGCAATTTATATTTTGGACAGGCTCAAAACAACTTGTGCTTGGATTTCCTAGCATGCCTCTCAGAAACGTTTTCTTTCTGAATAAAGTGAACTTTTTACATCTCTCTCTCCTTTTTGCTATACTCCTCAGGTCATGATGCAAAAATGACAGAACAGGAATTAAGAAATGTGATTCTCTTCTTCTGCAATAGAACTAAACTTTTATTAGAATCCTTAGGAAATTTGAAAAGTGAAAATTACATGTCAGCAATAGGTGACCATATCGCACTTGAGACCCACTCCTGGCATTTGTTTCTGCTATGTAAAAACTTCTCTTTTCCTCACACAATCTTTCTCATACCCAACTATAACAACAAAGTTTTACTCTTACCACACACTCACATAAACTTACCTTGCACACCCCAGAGTACCAATATATAGTCTCCTCCCTCCCAAACATTCTCTTACCAAGTCCTTCTCAACATCGATTATATAGAGACCTCTCTTGCCCCTTGCCTGCCCCCTTTTCCTTATACAGTTTCTATCACTTTAAAAAATAAATAAAACAACCAGAGTCCCTTCAGAATTCATCAAAACTGATTTGATCTCCAACCATCTTCTCCTTCATAAATGTAATAACCAATGATACACACATATACAAGCATCCAGAGATATCATTCGGTTTAGAATGTAACAGAACTGAGAATGAACAGGCGATCTTCCTCACGCTTGATCCACCGTAATAGTTTGTTCACAGCATGGATTGCTACATTCTTGGTGACTAGTGGACCAAACACAGCATATAGCTCAAAACCCTGGGTCACCTGAGGATTAAGTAAGGAGCAAAAATAGTCCAGAGTTTGGGAATTTATGAAATATTCATTAAAAGAAATATAGACCACCCCTTAGGGATGTTTCAAAAGTTTTAGGCAACAGTTTCTAAAAAAACAGAGAGAGAGAGAGTGAGAGAGAGAGAGACAGAGACAGAGACAGAGAGAGAGAGAGAGAGAGAAGAGAGAGGGATTAGAGAAACAAAAGAAAGATGTGAAAAAGTGAGAAACACAAATGTGCAAAGAGCACCATAAAATAATTTTTTTTTTTTTCACATTTATGTCAAACTTACCCATCCAAGCAGTGTCTCATACTTTCCCACATGGTACAGTAGCTTCAGCGGCCGGCTCACAGAATGTACTTTGTCGTGGAGAAAGTGATAAAGGCCAAAAAGGCGGTCTTGTTGTTCTGGAGTGCTGCAGCACACAAAAAAACATATTTAAGCAAAACTTTTCCAACTAGGCTTATAAATACTGCATGCCTCAATTACACACAAAATGAAACTTGCAGTTGAATTAATTTGTTTAAGAATGTCCTTTGAACACAATAATTGCAATTCAATACAACCACTCTTTTTTTTTTTAAATGATTATCGTCTGGAATCAGTAGCATTAAACATGCAATCTTCGCTGGTTTAATTTACATTTTCTATAAAGGGTTAATGGTAAGAAAGAATAAATTCTGTTCATTCAAGGCACCTTGTTACATAACTAGGCTAGAAAGTAGATCTCTCATTCCTTAACATGACGGGAATACTCTTTGTGACTTGTAACTAATAATTTGACACATTTTCCTTTTTTTAGTTTTGACCTGCACCTGTTATCCTGTTTTATCATTGTCTAATGATGCACAGGACTATTTTCATTGTTCTCTTAGAAGTTAAAGAAGTACAACGCTCCGGTCAGGGTCATAACTTAATTTTCTTCTTTTTTTTTTTTTTTAGCGCAAACATTATCGTTACTTTTTGAAACAAAATATTAGGTTGTTCTGTGAAGACCTTCAAAATAGATAGTCCCCTATTTGTGCTAAGAAAAATTTTACACACACATATAGACTCAAGCTTACATGAACAAACGCTATAATTTTGAATTAAATAAGTAAGGATATCATTAGGCTACACACTTGTATGGAGGTCCCAGCTCAGGGCTGGTGTACTGCGCTGTTGAGCGAGCTTTGTACAAAAAGTGACGGAGATCACCTATACTGCACTGCTGGACTGAGTAGGAGTGTCGCTGTAGGGAGTTGCCAATTGCTGTTAAGGCATTGTAGCGGTCTAGTCTCTATAAAGGTAAAATATAAAGAGATAAACATCACAAATAAGAGAAAATTTTTAACTATTGAAATGAAAACATATTTTTTGTAGTTTTAAAGGAAAAAATCTGTTAATTAGTTAAAAAAACAACTGATTTTCTATATAAAACTTCATGTGCATATTGATCAAATTTTGAAAGTAAAGTAAGAGCTTCCACATAACTTGTGGTAACCACAATTCAAAAGTAGTAGTAATCATGTATCTAAAAAAAAAAGCCAGTATCAAAAGTAGGTCAAACTCAAATGAACTCATCACTCTTTTTTTTATAAAATGATCTTGTCAACACATATTGTATTTTATGATAGATCAGATGAAAAGTAAAATTTATTCAAACTGTAGCGAAAGAAATTGTAATCTATTTTCTTCCACAATTTTGAACAATAACAGACAAGACAGCAGCACAACAGACCTCTTTGATCTTCGCCCTGCACTCTGACAGTGTGTAGAAGGCTTCTATATCCACAGACAATAACAAAAGGCACGACTGGCATTCTTCATCCAGGTATGAGACATACGCTTGGAGAAATCCCCTAAGAACAATACAGCAAAAATACCCAGGTTCTTTGAAATATTATATGGAAGTGAATGTAAGCATAATACTAGTTATAGGTATAGTTCAAGTCTTCATACTGTCAGAGAGGCACAAAAAAGAGAGATCATTATCTTTAGCTCTTGGAATGTTTAGTTCCTGTGAGTGCCTCTCAGTTTTATATACGGCAAGATTTCAGGTTTAATGCCAAGCCAAAAGAGCAAAAATGTTTGATGATAAAAAAAAGTCTCACATTTGAATTTTTGGTAAATGGTGCTTGTTTCGGTTTTTCTTTTTATTGCTAAGTATATGTAAGGGAGAAAGGTTAGAGTCAGAACTCCAGTTGAAATATTAAAGGGAAAAATAAATTACTGGCTGAGGATTGATCCTTAACATGGCAATAGATTAATTTAAACACATTCCTTACAAGATCTTTCATAGATTTATTTTGACATCAACATCTTAAGTTCTAGTAATCTAGCAACGTTTTAATTGTGCAAAGCATACTGTATGAGAACTGGGTGTAAGAATGGATAAATCATTCTCTTGCCCTCAATTGGATTCTTCATAAGAAGGGATTGAAACAAAAGGTTTCATAGACTTGGGCAGGAGCCTTCAAGCAATATGTAACCCCACCCCCAAATTTTCATTCTTGACAATTTATATGCTATAAATATTAGAAATGAATACTAACGTAGCATCAAATTTGGGCAGGCAGATGGGCGTCCAAGATTCTGCAGCCTTGAACGATTCTGACGCATTAATGAGGTTAATGATGAGATGAAGGTCCATTGGGTGGAGGTAGTAGCGCTTCATCCGTACTAGGGCCACCAGTTGGTTCTGCGCGATGATCAGAGCAAACACAAGGTCCTGACAGTGATGAGAAAGGAGGGATTTAGTTTTGCCATTGAAAAATGTTTATAATCAAGTTCTCTACGCTGGTTCTTACATACTAAAAGAAAAGCTGCATTTCAAAATAAGTCAAGGTAACCAGCATGTTTCCATAATAACAAAAAAATAATAATTTACACTTAACGTAAAAGTAACAATTTTTTTCTTCCTTTTTTTTCTCAAAGTCTTTGCATTACTGAAAAGAGTATAGAAAAAGATTTAAAACCAAAATATATTGTTCTCAGGTGTCTTAAGTTGTAAATTTCCTTATAAACACAAGTTCTCGCTTAATTTCTAATTGTAATAAGAAAATTGTTGCAAGTAGATCTAATTTGTCTATTCTTCTCTTGAAGATTATAAACAGATTTAGAACTGTTAAATACTGTTTCAGGTAAATTCACCTTGTCCATTCCAAACCTGATAAGAAATTAAAATTACTCATTAATACGCTTAGGAAACCAACTTTCACCCTTTTTGAAAATAGCGAGAGCTTTAGAAGTGTAATACTTATATGGTTACCATTTTATCTAATTTTAAATAAAAGTTGTAACATGTAAAAAAAAAAAAAAGAAGAGGGAGTGAAATTGGGAAAGCAATCATAACCACAGATTATCTTTATCTCCAGAGAACAACTTTCATTGTTGGTTGGTCAAGATCAGATTGCTATTAGGATTCCCCTAGCTGAGAGTTGCACCAAATTTTGTATCAGCTCTCTTAGATAATGAAGGTTTATAAACATATATTATTTGTCTTTTAAAAGATACTAAAAAAAATTTTAACTTTCTTCCACTCAGTTGCATTCTGAGGATCAACTGAATTTGGTATAATACCTTGTTACCTAGCAAATGTCAGATTTACAGATTTATTGCCATTTGAAAAATAACTCCTAAGACAGCTGTTTTAGGCCAAAATCTTTCACCTTGACTTTTGCATGCTGAACAATGGTCTGTGAGACAATGTCTCTGACAGAGCTGTCCAAGGGAAGGCAGCGCACTGAGGTCAGCAGAAGACCCGGCTCAACATCCATCAGATTGAGCAAATTGTCAAAAAATTTTTCTGCTCCACTGAGAGGTCGCCGCAAGTCAAAATTTCTGTGTTGCTTAAAGGTGCGTACCAAAGTTGAGTGGGTAAGGACACTGATTACCTGTAATTTATTGTTCAACAAAGGAAAAAAATTAAAATTAAATAAAAAAATAGTTCAAGCAAAATAATTGCATCGACAAGTTCTAAAATTCTGATAATTGCAAATAATTCACTTAATTTCTCATAAGCTTCAGTTAAGCATGTAATTGCTAATCAAAGCTAATTTTTACAAACTTAATGTTACAGTAAAAAGTAAAAACAATTATGTGTATGACATACAGAAAAGAAGGCTTAAGATGAAGTTACCACATAATTGTCTCCGAATTAGACTTCTTTGGTCTACTGATCGACTGAGTATTCCCATGTGCCTAATTCAACCAAAAGCACTTATTAAATCCAGTAATTTTAGAATTAGAGGCAAACAAATATTATGCTTAATATTTTGTTGTATCATAAAATTCCAACTTAAAGGCATAAATTTAACATCATAAACATGCAATGGGTATAAGATTAAAATACTTAAAGAATGATTTTTTTTTTTACACTGTTCTTTTCATTCCACTTAATTTAAGGTAAATATGTATTATTTTAAGGTGAAATTTCTTGTAATGTATTCAATAATTTATACTTTTACTTGGTCTGAAAATAAGAAAAAATTTTGCCTATTTTTCCTTATTAAGATGACTTTCAAAGGATTAGTTGATGACTAATCCTTGTAAAATCAATTGAACAAGATGCAGTGATTCCACAAGTGGACCACAAAATTTTGACAATGGTAAAATTTATTTTTTCTTTGAAAATGAAAATTATAAAGTGGGCAACACGTGCTAAATTTGACAAACATCCCTCAATATCCTTGCTAACCTGATTGTACATGTATGTTAGCTGTAGCAGCATCTGCTGAGTGGATTCTCTGCCTCTTGTGACTCCAACAAAGGTCAGATGGTCTCGGTTCATGAACACAAAAGTGTGATCACCTGCTACGATGGATCGAAGGTTATCCTTGTCATCTTGCACAAAAGAGACAAGTGCCTGCATGACTCCCATCACTGTGACGAGTTTGTCTTCACTACCATGTCTAGCAAGGGATGGCAGAAAGATGCAAACTGTGATTATTTTTCTGCACTAAACATTTTAAAACACAGGAAGTCATTTGTGGTGACTGGGCCTGGCAGACTGCACATAAAAATTTAAGGTCTATTGCACATCATTACAATTCATGTCTTAGATTGGTTGGTAATTCTTGTACAACACATGTTTTTCTACGATTAACAGCCAGTTTGAACTTAGGTAGATGTAAGGAAATGCTGATCGACAACAGATAATGTTTTAAGGATAAGCCAAACACAGCCTCTCCCTTCAAAGTCCAGTCTGTGGCATTGAAAAGAATAGAGTTTCATTTCCTTTTGTTCCTTTGTCTTGAGAACTTACTTTTACTAGTGAAGCATATATATTATAAGAAGCTGATA
Source organism: Elysia crispata (assembly GCA_033675545.1). Taxonomy (NCBI): domain Eukaryota; kingdom Metazoa; phylum Mollusca; class Gastropoda; family Plakobranchidae; genus Elysia; species Elysia crispata. Next base: position 98,870 of record JAWDGP010000196.1, on the reverse strand, counting down.
TAATTATAATGATTACCATTCAGTGATTCCGTGAAGGAAATATACTTTTTTCAGTGCAAAAAAACTTGAGGATTTTTTTCATTGAAAAAAGTGTATTTGCTATTATGGTCTTTGAAAATTACACATAACCTTTGATCTTCAATTACTTACCACAAGGATAAAGGCTACCTCAAAAATATTTTTCATCAACTTACTTCTCTTAATGCTATTGATTTTTTTGTTTGTTTGTTTGTTTTGTTTATTTTTTTGCAGGGAGAGCTTTCAGATTTTAAAAAATTAAATAATTGAAATTAAAGTAGATTCAATATAAACATTACCATCTCAAACAATCAAGAAAAAAAGTCAATTGATGTATAATATCTTTTTTTCTTCTTGGTTTTATTCAAGTAAGAAGAAAAATAAAAGTCTTTTTTCTTTACAAAGTTGCACCTGCTGTATATAGGCTTCCCTGATTCACTGAGTATAAAGATGTGTTTCTTTTGTTGCTTCCACTCTAGTGAGTTGACATAATCTGTTTCGCTAGATGAAGGTATGAGGGTAACAGATGGAGACTCCTCTGGCACAGATTCTGTATCTTGTAAGGACAGATCCTCTAAACCATTCTGGTCAGTTGATTCAGTGAAAGTTTATAAATGAAAACATTTTAGTGTGGTAACAACAGTTTAAAAAATAAAACATTTCAAAATAATTTCTTCAAAATGTTATCTCTGGACAAAAAAAAATGCAATCTTTAAAGGTCAGTGAGCAGCTTAATATTTACTGATTTCATTAAATGTTCATTCTAATACTTGGAAAGAATTAAAATACCCTTAAAACTGTCAGTTATATATTAATTATATACCCTCGTTCGCCAATGTTCAGAATTCTCATCCATTGTGTGTGAAAATGCATTATGTAACACCAAATGTGGTTTCCTAAAAATAGGAAAATGCCTTATTACTATATAGTTAAAAAATCACTTCAAGAATTCTTCTGCTCTATGACAAAATTAATGTTTGTGATTACTAACTAATTGCTATTTTAGTCTACAAATTAATTTAAACATCCTTTCTTATAATTCAAAGTTCTAAGTCACATGACATACAGATCTAAAGTGTTAAACATTGTTTTAATACTTAACTGTGAAGGCTACAAGCTTTTCATTAATTTAAAGGAATGTTGAACATTGTTCAGTACTAAACTCTACCATAACAATAATTTTGGGTACTAACTAAGCATGAGTCATAAATAGTATCCAGCACACAGCAAAAGTCATATGCCATATATCACTTGTCATATCACCAGCTACTTGCTAAGTTTTCAATTGTCATAAGCCACCATGAATGGAAAGAGAAATTAATGGCACACCCCAAACCTTGCTTGTTAAAAGATAAAAATTTATATACTGTACATTACTCACATAAACACATCTACCATGTAAAATATAGGAAACATGGCTGATGAGAAAACTGATTTTGACATGGTGGTTATGTTGAAGATTCAATCCAGGAAGAAAGAAAAAGCGCTACAGATCACATTCTCTCCAGAAAATTGCAATCATTTTGTTTTTTATCTTTGGCGTCCTGATTGAAAGGATATTCTTTCACAAGATAAATATTATTATAAATTTTGAGTTGATAGAAGATTCTGCCTGTTCAAATTGTTGTGATAATTGTTTATTGGTCATCGTTGAAAAATAAAAAAAACTTTGAAACTGAAAACAAGCAGTATCAAATAGGTTGACTCACGTTACAAACAACGAATTGAAGACTCAAGTTATAAATAAGTCCATTACATTATGAGCGGCCCAGCAATATTTGAGTGACGTGACATTTCCTCACCACCATAGTCACTGATGAGTGACATATGACAAGAAACTTTTTTTTTGTGTGACTGATTTTTTTAAAGATGTTTTTTGCTGAATGGAATATAGATTTTTTATGTGGCATCCTTCTCATTCCGTAGTATGTTCAATTGCGGCAAATGATATATGGTTTATGGCAAATGACTTCCTCAGTGTGCCACCTGGCTAATCATGCAGCGGACATAAATAACCACAGCATTGAAATTATCAAATCTCAATCTAAATTGTGGATTTGATTGCATCATCTAAGTTCCACATTCCTTCAAAACCTTATGGATGAGTTACATAACTACATCTTCTGCCAGATTAAATGATAGGAAAATGTAAATTGTGATGCTTGGTGCGGAGCAGATAGTTTTATGCAAAATCTCAAATTCAACATTCCAACATTCAAAATTGCTCCAAATTTTATAAAAATGAACACAAATTTAACAATAACAAAAACTGAATTTTTAGCTAGATTCAGTTTCCAGCTTTCAACTAACATTTTGCATACAGGCTTTTAAGATAAATTGTTATTTGAGCTGCCTAAATATTTCAAGTGCAAATAAAGTTATCGGACTTATTTAAATGGTTGATAATATGAATCATATGCACATTTTAGTCTTCCATTCTTTTTAAAAATACAGATTACGGTTAGCCTTTTCTTGTCATGGATCATTGGATGATATATCCTAGTCCAACACTTACTCATCGTCTTAGCTTAAACACTTACAGTTATATATTGAGCACTGCTCTAATCTTTATCTTTTATTTAGACATTTGGGCAAACATGATTAATAATGATCATGTCTAAAACTTAGGCTCCACCAGGTCCTGGCCGTGCAAAACAAAAAAAAGCAATCTAACATTTAGATCTAGATTTATAATTATTTGCTTCCAAATGTAAATCACCTACTTGATCTATAATTATATTCCAAACCATACTCGATTTCGATTGACAGATCTAGATTTACTTCTATCGATCTTAATAATTGAAATAATTTCTAAAGATTATAATTTGAACCCCCCAAAAATTGTCTGGGCGCATTAAATCAATCAGATGAGGAAATAATAATGATCTTTTGTTGGAAATAATGGCGAGGTCTCTGGGTGAAGATGGAGAGAACAATGTTTTTCACTTCCAGATGTATATGCAACAAAGTAATATAGGCCTAATTATTACAAACAAATATCTTGGATGGTTTCAACTACAATACAAATCTTGATATTGGACTTCAAAATATAAATAAGAATATAAAAGATACACAATATCAATCATTCAATGCATTATATCACCCAGTTTTATACTTTCGCACAGGTTGATGTTTCATCATTGATGACGGAATAATATCGTACTTGTCGTAGAATTATATTTTCACCAATTTATTTTTCCGTACAATTTTTTAGACCTTCAAGTTCAACTTTACAGATAAAAGTTTCGGTCACGCACAAGGACATAATTTTTGATGGATCACAAAAGATACAGAAATTACCGAAATTCATATATATCAGAATCACCCAAAATATCTTCCTTGGGATTATTTATAAAAATAATGAAAAAAATTAACTTTATAAAAATTCCTTCATATCGCATCCCAAGTGCACATTATTACTAAAACCAAGTATATGATTAAAGTCTGGATTTTAGACTACATCTATACTTCTCTGTGCCAATGGATGATCAGAGATCTGAAATCCAGTCAGAATAAGGAAGATCAATAACTTCGCAAATCTGGTCTCTCTTTTATCTACAGCTCGATCAAATCTGAAGTGTCCATCTAGACTAGATGTAAAATATAGCACTGAACAGAGGTAGATTTATTTTGTATCTAGAGTGAATCTCTAAATATTTAGATCTAGAATCTAGATCTAGTCTAGTGTTTCAACTATTTGGATCAAACACTGATTTAAAGCCATTAGAAGTAAAAAGTATTAGGCCCTAATTTGATTTTGAGAACTTATGACAAACCTTTACATTTTCATCCTCTGATAATTCTGATGATAATTCGCTTTGTTCGATACTGTTCGCTTCCTCAGAGGCAATTGAATTTGCTAGATCTTGGTCAGCTTCTTCATCTTTCAATGTATTACTTCGCTTTGCTCGTTTTCTGATAAGAGATGTTATGGTCCCCCTATGATTTTGAATGACGCCATTAGCTAGGTTCAAAGTCAGATCATCAAGTTCATCTGTGGTATCAAATACAGCACTATTACATTTTCCTGGGACACAATTTGTTTCAACGAACTCTACATCCTCCTGAAAATCGGAATCAGAAGTGTTAACGGGTTGCTCCGCCTCTCTGTGATCGGTAGCCATTTTCGTACACTATCTTTTACTACGTTTGATCGGAGTAGTTCCCCTTGTAAATGCTGTAGTGGATCTCTTCAGTATCGTGACTACCGTTTCGGTCCTTCAGACACTATGAAGAACTTTTTTAATCTTCAATAAAACAAGTCCGACTCCATTGTTATCGACACATCACGAGACCATTCCTTCAGAACACTATTAATGCCTGTAAAGAAAGGGAAAAACAGTAAGGCAATGAAAACCATAAAAAAAACAAGGAAGTGGATAATCTATTGATTGAATGTCAATAATAGGAAGTGCCACAGAAATGCCCTTCGTTCAAACGAATTGAAATAAAATCTACCAATTAGCAAAGCAGTACACAGGCGCTCCATTCTGTTGTGACAAGCCCTGCGTTTAAACGTGAAGATCTCATTTTGATTTAGTGCTCGGTAGTGGCTTTGAAAAAATTGACGAAAAAAATAAGTGCTGTCGTATTGTGGCTACAATTTCTTTTTTTTTTTTTTTTTTTTTTGGGGGGGGGGGGGGTGGAGGAAGGGGGGGCAGAATTATAGGGCCAGACGATCCTTACGTAGATCATACATGTAGCTTAATACGAGGATATTTGAAAGCTCTCCGCGAATAACTTGTTTGGGTCACGCCATACTTAATTCATGGTTACATGTATTTATCGTTACCTCCATTCCTCCGAGTCTTTTTTTTTTTTCCTAGTCTCTATCTTTGCCTTTCTTTATTCTGCTTTCCTCAGCTCTTAAGTCTGATTTTTCAACTCCCTCAAAACAAAAAAGTCTCATTCTTACCCTTTGGTGATGGTCAGACTAAAAGGGACGAAAAGAGGGTTAGAGAGAAGAGACAGACAGAGAGAGAGAGAGAGAGAGAGAGAGAGAGAGAGAGAGAGAGGGGGGGGGGGAGAAAAAAGGAGATGCATGCAGAGAAAATGGAGAGGAGTCAAAACGGAATGAGAGGTGGTAAAGATGCAATTAGGGATAAGAAATATTCAAAGAGGAGGAGAGGCGCAAAGTGATGGCTAAAGAGAGCGATGCAGAGAGACGGGGAAAGAAAGGAAAAAAAATGCAGAAGGAGAGATAAAAAGGGATAGAGATAGAGAGATCAATGAAGGAAGAAAGAAGTAGAGAGGAACAGAGGGAGGGAGATCATTATTCCAAACTCCTCCTTCTCTCTCTTTCCCTCCTTCTATATGTCTTTGTTCTTCTCACATTTACGTATATTTTCTTTTCCTATGTTCTATCTTTAATTATTTAAAGAACCATGCCTTTTTACAACGCCCCTATGTAAAATCCTACAAGATTTGATAATATGAATTAAGGACAGAATAATAAAATAACACAATAAGCATTATAAACTACAAAAAAAAAAAAAATCATTCAATTAAAAAAAATGTTTAAACGCATTAAATCAAGTTTCCAAGCTAGTCATGTTCATTTTGTGATGCTAATTCTGAAAATTTAGTTTGTTTTTATATCGAACAAGAAATCATCAACTTTTTTTTGTTGGGTGGGGGGAGGGGTGGAAGGGGGGGGAGCTGTTTTTTTTTTTCCTTCCTTTTTTTATGCGTTCTATATAAATGTTCCGCAACAAGATGATATGGTGCCTTTAAAAAAAAAAAAAACCAGGCCAACATCAGGCAGGGCATAATCTAAAATGCAGCACAAACTTCCTCGGTCACCGATGATACAGGAGGGCACATCTTTCAAGAATGTTTCTGCGGATATAATAAGCTTAATAACTGTAAGGACGGATGTTCTAACATCGATGCTTTAAAATTTTTTTATAAATAAAGAGGTAGGGTAGGTAGAGAAAAAGACATAAAGAAATCGGTCCCGAGGACAGATGCATAGTTAAAGGTAGGATGATGTACAGGCTAATTAGATGATAGATAGATAGATAGATAGATAGATAGATAGATAGATAGATAGATAGATAGACACGTAGATAGATTGATAATAGACAGATTACGTATATATGCATTCACAAAATGTGTTGTTCTTGGGACCTCTGTCATAGTCCATTTGTCTACGAACACACTTTTCCAATACATGCTGGTAAGTGTGACAATTTACAGCTCTAGTTCGCTAATATGGAGAAATGTAAGGAAATTGCATTATTGCATTTTTTTTTTATTTTACACCAACACACATAATATATATATATATATATATATATATATATATATATACACACACACATATATATATATATATATATATATACATACATATATAAATGTTCCTGTATCCACTGCCACCAAAACGATGAAAAAATGTATATATTTACGCATACTATATATGTTTTTGGCAAAATTGTCTGTAAAGAGGTGTTCTATGACAATTTGATGACATAAGCATTTTCTCTTTCTTGCTGTCGATGTTGATCAATTATTAATGGCCTTATACATAACTTGGATACAACAGTGACGATAATTACACGTACTAAGAGTAATATATATATATATATATATATATATATATATATATATATATATATATATATATATATATATATATATATATATATATAGAGAGAGAGAGAGAGAGAGAGAGAGAGATGGTGTGTGTGTGTGTGGGGGGGGGGAGGGAGTCACATAAAAAGATCGAACACTTGATAAATTTTATTAAGGGGAATAAAAATAATTTTTATAGTCCTACTTTTTTTTTAAAATTGTAAACACCATACCTGTACATATAAGTGAAATACAGAAAATAGTCTTTGACATTTTAAATCTCGTGATAAAAAAATAACTAATTTTGAATTAGAGAATACATGGAGGAAGAGAGACATAAATACGAAGGCAACAGTTTTGAGATAGTAGGTGCCGTGAATGTGATAACCATTGTATATAGGATAAGATTACACAATTCTTCATTGGCTCATATTGTGCAATGGACAGCTTTTACTACAGACATACTTTTAAAACTTTAAGGAATGGAGCTTCAGAAGATTGAGCGCCCCCCAAAAAAAACAACAAAAACAAACAAAAAAAAAAAAACAAAAAAAAAAGGGAAAAAACCCACAGTAATAATAAAAACGATGAAATAGATTCCGCTTTTGTTATAAAGTTTCTTTTTCAGCTTAAAATCTAAAAACATTTTAATACATTACAGCCCTTGCTGTGGGCTGACTATATCACACATCGTTGATGACAAAAACACAGTTAGGGATTAATTTTGCACCTTTTAAAAAAAAAAGTTTGAAACATTGACTGTATTAGTTAAAGTGATGAAGCTGAGAACGAAGTAAATAAGTTAGACGTAAATTAAATGTAATTAAGTGAAGAGGCAAACGAAGTAAATAAGTTACAACTAAATTTATTGTAATTAAATGAAGAAGCTGAGCAACGAAGTAAATAAATAACAACTAAATTTAATGTAATAAACCGTAGTAGATTTAGGGGTTAGAATGCTTGCCTTGACATTCACAGAAATATTCTTCTTTGGTTCTATTACCCCACACTTTCGGTAAGTGAGTTCGGGACTCTTTGTGTATATTTCTGCCTTTACTGCCGGATGCTTGTTTGATGTTTTTAGAAGGCTTGAGATCGCCTTTTTGTGGACGGGCTATATCAATGAAAGTAACGAGCAAAAATTTGTTATTTAACTGGGTTTCGGGATGTACTGCTAGAGGGCTCAGACACGGAATATTAAAAACTCGCATGACTCGTGAAAGATCCGTCTTGGATTATCTGCCCTTGATAAAAATTAAGTTCTAGATCAAACAGGATTGTCAAGGCGAGTCTGAAACGAAAACACTTTAAGGTCTGATTGATGTCTTTCTTAAACAGATTCTTTTTGTTCAAGTAATTTACCTACATGCAGTGCTACTTTTTTCCACGCAGAGCTGCAGAAACACTCTCAAGTCAGCCATGCTGTAGTCATAAATACATATAGGCCTCCAGGAAACAAGACATTGAACAAGCACTTACCTATCTACTCCCACTTCTCTCTCTCTCTCTCTCTCTCTCTCTCTCTCTCTCTCTCTCTCTCTCTCTCTCTCTTTGTTTCTCTCTCTCCCCCTGTCTCTCTCTTTTCCCATTCTCCCCCCCCCCCACCCCCACTGTGTCTCTCCCCTCCCCTCTACCCTCTATCTCTCCCTTTCTCCCCTCCCCATCTCTCTGTCTCTTTTTCTTTCTTCTCTCTATCAATCTCTCTCTTTCTTTCTCTCGTGCTCTCTCTCTCTCTCTCTCTCTCTCTCTCTCTCTCTCTCTCTCTCTCTCTCTCTCTCTCTCTCTCTCTCTCTCTCTTTTTTATTTCTTCCAGTCTTTAGCTACAGTTAGGCATACAAAAATGTAAAACTAGTAAGGATCGATGCGACATGTCCACTTCTTTTGATGAGACTTGATGTAATCGGAAATCCGTGTATTTTTCATGGTATTTTATGCCAATTTGGATGTAAATTATAAGAATATTTACTAGTATATATATTATACTTCAAAATTTCCATTGAAGGTCTATGAATGATACCGTTCCACCGTCGACTTATGTGCAATTTAAGTAAGGCTTATTTAACATAATTAAAAACTTTGGGTTTTGTTTGTTTTTGTTTTGTTTTGTTCAAATACATAGAACATCAAAGTCGGCCGGGTGGCACCCAGTCATGGCTCCCAGGTATATCCCTTTTCTTTTTTTTTTATTTTGTTGTTGTTGTTGTTGTTGTTGCACTGTACCAGGATTCGAATCCTCACCCTCGTCTTTTAATTGATTGCTGATCCAGGCACTCTATCACTTCGTCAACATTACTAGTCTCCTCTAACCCGCGAGGGTGGGAGTTCGAATCCTGGCGCTGCGCAAAAAAAAAAAAAAATATATATATAAATAAAAAAAATGACTTTAAACTATAATATTATTATAGTTTATATTTCTACGTATGGCTTTAATAGATGGAATCTTATTTGACTATTAAAAAAATGTAATTTCGGTAGCAATTTTGTTTTATTTCGACTATTAAGGTGTTTTTCTTTGCAGAACTTGAAGCACTTCGCGGCAGTTTAGCAATCTTTTTAAGTGAAACATGTGATTAAATCTTAAAAAAAATATAAAACCTTCACGAATTTGAATTACTGTACAATGTATAGAGGACGTTTCGCCTGTTACTGACGACGCTTCTGAGGTGAAACGTCTTCTTAGTCAAATACCATTATTCTTATTTAGTTGATTGTCCTTGAGTTCAGGTTAGTTACTGTTTTATAGTTTTTATTTAGGCCTACATTTCTCAAACATCTTCGTTTACCCCTGCATCTTAATTGATCCTGAAACTTAAGCTCTATGTAATGTTTCAAGAGTTATGATCTAGCTGTTATAGTTTTATTCTTCTATTCTTAACATCCTTTCTCTCTTTTTTTTTTCTTTTCCTTTGTCTCTCCAATTCTGTTCCTTACGTCTTTCTATATCTTAACCTCTTTCAATCTCTGTCTGTTTCTCGTTCTTTTTGTTCACAGGTCTCACTCTCTCTCCCCCTCTCTTTATCTGCCTGTCTCTCGGTCGGTCTAGTTTTCTCTGTCTGTCTGTCTGTCTGTCTGTCTGTCTGTCTGTCTGTCTGTCTGTCTGTCTCTCTCTCTCTCTCTCTCTCTCTCTCTCTCTCTCTCTCTCTCTCTCTCTCTCTCTCCTTCTCTCCTTCTCTGTTTTATATATTTTTATGTTTGAATTCTGAACCTGTATAAACCTTGCCAGATACACATACCACATGACTGTCAGTAATTCTCTGGGGTCTAGGTGTGTCTCTGGCTGTGGTTCTAAATGTAAGAACATCTGAGACAAAGATTGTAATATACTACTTGAAATCGCAGGTGGTAAGTCTTTCAAACTACACTCTTGGCTATTCTTAGATTTTCTCTTTATCGTACATTACTTGCATTATATTTTTTTAAACATAGAATTACATGGTCTAGTGATGGTGAAGTGTACTATTTTCAGCCTCAAAATCCAACATTTATTTCATCTGAACTAAGCCATATAGCTAAGACCAAACATTAGAGTGTGATCGCAACGTGGTAATTACAGCCAGAGTGACTTCATCTATTTTTCCTCTTCTGTTTTTTATTCATTTAATATCGCTCAAACACAATGAATCCTGTCTTTTCTTTTTTGGGAAGAGCCATCTGCTCATCTCAAGCAAAGCTGTTAAACATGCCAGATTATATCACCGTGTGGCAGACAACAGGGTGATCTCTGTCTGTCTGTCTGTCTGTCTGCCTGTCTCTGTCTCTGTCTGTCTGTCTGTCTGTCTCTCTCTCTCTCTCTCTCTCTCTCTCTCTCTCTCTCTCTCTCTCTCTCTCTCTCTCTCTCTCTCTCTCTCTCTCTCTCTCTTCTCTCCTCTCTCTTTATAACTAATACATGTAGCATGTCTTGCTCTTTAGACTAAACCCGATAAAAAAGCAGTGCATTGAAGGGTGTAAATCTGGACGGATAATTTGCAGACTAAAAATCATTTCTCCTAAATGAAGAAATCTTATTTTTCGAGGCCATTCAGTGTGTTTTTATAGTTATTGACGTGCCAAATAAAAAATTGTTTTGTCTACAGTGTTAGTCATCTCAATTATGCTGTATGCATGCGAGGCATGGACACTGAATGCACACCTACAAAGGAGGATCCAAGCAATAGAAATAAGATGCCTTAGAAGACTCCTTGGCATCTCATACAAGGACGATGTCACCAACAATGAAGTCCGCAGAAGGGTCACTCAACAAGTGCGTAAATATGCAGATCTACTGACCACGGTTAAAAAGAGGAAACTCAGATGGTATGGGCACGTAACTTGATATCTCTTTATGAAATAAAGGGGTGTAACTCTTATCTAAAATACAAAAAAAGGTAGGCCTATTGGCAACAAAACAATTTGAACACACTCTTCGCTGGTCTTTTTTATTCTTGTTGATTGCTAAATGAAATCGCACCTTCGCTGGTCTTTCTTATTCTTGTTGATTGCTAAATGAAATAGGCATGGGATAATAGGTGAAAGAACTGAAGGCTTAATGACAAAATCACAGTAAAAAAAATAAACTGTCAAACAAAAACTAATCGCAGGATGTAAAAAAAATCCCAGATATTTTATTTCCTTCAAATTGAAATAAAATACGCAAGCTTCTTAAGATATCATATTCTGTACATTTTGCTTATAAAGCATATAGCCGCATTTTTTGTTTAACACATTACAAGATTGTCCACCATATAAAACTTCATTAAGCTATATTACAAAAAAAAAAAAGAAACAATTGTACCAAGCCATTTTGTGGTGAATCATTGTATAATACTCGCACCAAAGCATTTTTTACATTAAGATAGAATAGCTGAAATCTTAGCGGGAAACGATAATTATTTAGACATGCCTCACCTATAATTGTTGTAGATATGAAGATTATATTAACATTAAATTTTATTAACTCTAGATTTGAAAAAAAAAAATTCGTAATATTTCTTATTATGTCCATAACATATCTTGAAAAGGAGCACTTGCTTTGTTCTAAGATACATAAAGATATGACAGAAACAGTTATAAATAATATTTTTGTTGCTCCTTTTCCTTTCTGATTTCTGTTTTTGAAGCAACCTTACTACATTAACACATGTCGACACCATAATTTTCAACAGCTTTCTTAATGGCTTAAACTAACCTCCATGTTTGCCCTAAAAGCCTTTGTTTATTATATGTATTTAAGTTACCATGATAAAAAAAAATGTTACTGCATGATTAAGTAATGAAATGTATTTCACTTACATGGCTCAGCATTTACAATGAGAGAAAAGATAAGAAAAGATAGCAAAATATGTTAAAACCATTCTAAAAATAAATTTAGATTCTAAAGTTTTTCTTAAAAAGAAAATAAACAATAAAGAGTGGAGACAACAAGGGATGACTGACACAGCCTTATTAGAAGCAGCTAGATGGAAACCTTAAAGCAGATCAAGAAAGATCTATTTTTTGTCCATAAAATGTTATGAACGAAAAGGGAAACATCCAAATTCTGGACACAAAACAGCATAGCAAGACATTAAGATGTTGAATCAAGAAATAAAAAAAAGACTGCAAACAAGAAGAATAAGGAGAGAGATATCTCATAATTTAGTTTTGCGTATTAAACTAAAAGCAAACTTCATTAGACAATGAGAGACAGAAAAGACAATTAGTCTGCATTTCAAATTTGAGTAGAAATCCTTTAAATAAAATGTAGTTATTGATGTTTGTAAATCGCTTCAATCTATATTGTATCCATTTTACAATAGCGGTGGATAAAGTTTGCAAAAAAAAAAAAACACTTATATAACTGTAATTATCTGATCATATTTATTATTTTTTCTTACTTCACATTGAGAAGCAGTATGTTCAGCAAACAAACATGAAGTTAAGATTGAAAACTCAAACCTAAAAAAAAAATGAAATACGTACTACATTAAAAATCTAACACATCTAGAAGCATTAATAGGTCCTCTTTTCTCCTCTCATTTTGTGATCTTGATGATCTAAACATAAATCTTCATAACTATGTATATAATAAAAAAAGGAAGAAGCTTCAGATATGACATTTGCATCCTGTTTAACTGCAAAAATAGCTTCTTTTTTGCATCAGTGCACAAAGTGATGAAATTTGATGTAGGGTATAATGAATAGTATTGCGATCAATATTACTATTATTATTATTATTTTTATCATTATTGTTATTATTATTATTATTATTATTATTATTATTATTATTATTATTATTATTATTATTATTATTATTATTATTATTATTGTTGTTGTTGTTGTTGTTGTTGTTGTTGTTGTTTTTATTAATATTTTTAATATTTTTATGATTATCGCATCACAAAATTCTAATTAGAATCTTCAATAAGCACAGGATCTATTATCACGTTGCAAGTTTTGCGATATAACTTGATGTCAACTATGTCGCTTCATATGTGAGAAAAATGATTTTTTTAAAAATAAATGCAAACAAAGTACAACCACTTTAAGCTGAAATAGCAATAACTTAAAAGGGGAACAAATTTTTTATTTTATAACCTGACTGAAACGGTGTGCACATTGGCACCACATTCAATATAATCACACTTTCCCTTAGCATTAATTGTTTTGGTTTTCTTTTCCTTCCTCATCATCTTTTCTCAGTATTACTATTCTATCAGCAAATAATGAATGCAGCTTCAGACACCTCTGCAGACACAAGTGAAGTATTCCTTATGGGCAGCACTGATTCCAGGAGAATACCAAGGTCCAATTTCCCGTATCGAAATACTTCAGCCCCATTATTGTGGCTGTGGGCAATGCGGAGAAAAAATGTAAGGAATTGCGGGAAGGGAAGATTTGAGTCCATCACATAGCAATATCTTAGCAATCATATTATTTTCAAGGCAGACTTTAAGCATCATGGTTTAGAAGATATCTTTATTATCTTTGTTCATTTAAGTATCTTATAAACAAGTTTTATGTTGGATCTCATTTCTCCTTGACCTCTACATTCTTAAATCACACAATGTCTTCTCCTTTCCTTAATATGTATATGGTCTTTTTTTAAGTTACAATCGAGTGCACTATCTTATTGTTAATAACTGCCATACTCGTGAAATTACCATCAAAACAAAATACATCACCCCAACACCATCAAGGAAATCTGCTGTAAGACTGCTATTTTCTTAGTCCAACTTGTCATTGCTTTGACCATCTTTACAAATATCTCTTTAATTACCGTATCATTATCATGTTGTCAGAATCAGATTTTGCAAACAAGTTAGCATGAGAGACCAGCAGAAGGTTTTAAGTACACGATTTAGATCAAGTCAGACTAACTGAATGAAAAGTACAAATTTTTCTTATTACATGTTTGTTCAATCATGTGCAAAAGAAAATAAAGTACCTCCATATGGAAAATCTTGATATGAAGCATCTGGATCCCCTCCTTTAAGGTTGACATCTGCAGTATGTGGTACCTATAAGAGTATTCAGAAATCATAGTAAAAAAACCTGGTGGTAAAACTTAATTTCAGTCTTATGAGTCTCCATGAAGAATGGAGAAATACAAAAATAAATAAAACTCCAAACAGATAAGTATGCTGAAGAGATCGTCGTCGTCGTCGTCGTCGTCGTCGTCGTCATCGTAGTAGTAGTAGTAGTAGTAGTAGTAGTAGTAGTAGTAGTAGTAGTAGTAGTAGTAGTAGTAGTAGTAGTAGTGGTGGTGGTGGTGGTAGTAGTAGCAGTAGTTGAAGTAGTGGTGGCAGTGGTATTAGCAGTAGTCGTAGAAGTCGTAGTAGTCCTAGTAGTAGTAGTAGTAGTAGTAGTAGTAGTAGTAGTAGTAGTAGTAGTAGTAGTAGTAGTAGTAGTAGTAGTAGTAGTGCAGCAACAGAAGAAGTAAAAGTAGTAGTAGTAGCAGCAGCAGCAGCAGCAGAAATAGTAGTTGAAATAGAAGTAGTAGTGGTGGTAGTGGTAGTAATAGTAGTAGTAGTAGTAGCAGCAGCAGCAGCAGCAGCAGTAGTAGTAGTAGTAGTAGAAGCAGAATTATTTTTACGGTTTTTGAGAAAAAGATCACATATACCGATTTAACGAAACCAATTACAAAGAAATCAAGATTGAGCAGGGTTTAGGCTTCAAATACAAACATTATACAAGTTAATAAAACACTATCAACATCGATTGAAATCGATCCAATACGCAGAGAGTATGCATCTACACAGGGTAAGGAATGGGAGTTGGAGCAATAGATATAATTCAGTAGAATGCGTTACACTTTCCCCCATTTAAAATAATTTTTCCTATAAATTCATAGTCACATTCAACTACAACATAGTACACTGCTCACCATTTGATATCATCAAATAAAATGGATACATCACAAAACTTGATATCATTAGATTTGCGCGTTCTGACAGTCATGCCTACATTAAGTATAAGCGCAATAATCCTTGCTTAACAAACAATAGAAGTGCTACTTAGAAAAAGATAAAATATAATATCACAATAAGTAGGGGCATATGACGAGCTGCCTACCTCAAAACAATGATAACAATGCAATTAAAATGTTTACACAAACTCTAATGAGAAAGTCAACTCTCACATTGTACTGGCCTTTAATGTGTTCTACTCTAAAAAACAAAACTCTCACATTGTACTGGCCTTTAATGTGTTCTGTAGACTCTAAAAAACAAAACTCTCACAGCCAATACCCAACGCATGATAGGGTTATCAAATTTTGAAACTTTTAGGAATTCAGGCGGTTAATGGTCTGCCTGATGCGTGGATTGTATGCCATAAAAATACAAAGCAAATTTCTTTATACCCCAAATAATCCCCACACATTCCTTCTCCATCACAGAGTATCTCTTCTCTCTATCTAGAAGCTTACTGCTTGCATAAGTGACAGGGAAAATTTGCCAATCCCTATTTCGTAACAGGGTGACTTAAATCTACACCAGTACCGTCATGTTTAACATGTCATATATATATGGCATCAAATCAACAAAAAGTAAACAAATTATCACTAGGATTATGTAGGAGCTTTGAGAAGTCTACATCACAAAAGTACATGGATACTTTTCTTACAGTGCGAATTATGTTCAATAAAGGAGACTAAGTTCTTAGGCTTCAAATACCGGTACAATAATTATACAACTAAATAAAACAATATCATTGTAGATCTAAGTTGATCCACTACCCAAAAAGTATGCATCTACACAGGGTGAGCAAGTGAGTCGGACCTATAGATATAATTACATCACAATGCGTTACACTCACCTCTACAGCAGCCTTGAAAGTTGCCTTGCCTTTAGCTAAGGTAACGTCAGAAGGGACACTGGCCAACCAGTCTATACCATCCAGAGAACTCATGTACTTTAATCCATCACTGGACATGCCATAGACTCTACGCTCCTCAGAATCATACCCGATCACACTGCCTACTCGCTTATCCACCTCTGCAGGAGGAATGGGTTCAATGACACTTTGAGTTGATAATTAATCGAGCGATACATTGATTGTCTGTTATTTCAATTGACTTAAAGTTAAAAAATTATGGAGTTTTCATGTTTCCAGTAATCCATGATAAATGTCAAGGCTATTTTGAGCTAGAAAAATTAATACAAGAGACAATGATATCAAACAGTAACCAAATGTTTTTTGTACAATCTTAGTAAATCACAAATTAGCATCTAAATACCAGAAAGATTCATGACAGATTGTGGTGTGTAACACTCTTTGCTCAACAGACGATGCAGGAACTGTCACTGACACTGTGGCTGGAACATTCAAAGTTATTATTAATAAGAACTCTTTTTTTTTGAAATTCTAAATGCTCCTTCTTGCTATTTTGTTCGTACTTAATAGTTCGAAAGAGAGAAAAATAATGTTTAACCTTGTAGTTGGAACAATGATGCAGAAATTGAGATATAAAAAACATTCTTTGGTGTGATATATTGCAACAACATTTGCATAAAAATTTTTTTTCACATGAATCTGGTCCTTATCAAGACTTATGGCAGCCAAAGAGACATAACTTTACATTGACTGACACTAACCTGACCAGGTAAGATTGTCCAAAGAGTAATAACACTTTTGCTTGGTTAACCTGTGAAGGTAAAAAAGAAAGAGATGTGCACATTTTAAGTGTGTAGGGAAAAGCTTTATATGATATAAATAGTAAGCAAAAACTACTAATTCTTCTAAACTGAAGGTGAGTGATAAAGTTATCATTTACCTAATTCGGACAAAAATCCTTCAGCTCACGATGAAAATTTTATGAGCTTCACAATGCATCTAGCAGGGTGCTTCACAACCTTGTTTAAGCTCAATCAAATTCAAAATGAGGATCTTTTCTTGATTTTTTCCCCTCAACTTTAAAATAAGGTCATGGTTCTAATGCTAAGTAATAATAATGTGCATGCTTCCATTGTTAGTATTTGTGGGCTAAAACTTTCCTGTGTTACAAAATGAAAATGGACTGTTTTGATTTTTTACTTACAAGTTGTCCTGGATCATGTGACACACATAGACAGTTGTGTCAGCCATGATGAAGGTGAGTCTTTTAAAGTCTGACACTGTGTGGGAGAGACAAATTACATGACTGTTTATCGATTTTATGAAACTGCAAAAGTTTACAGTAGTTGCTCATAGAAGTAATTTGTATCAATTTTAGTCGCACTTCAAAAAAAGATAAAAACTTCATAAATTATTTGAATAAAGTAAAAACATCCCCACAATCAAGGATCACTAATACAGTAACAGCATACAATTGTGATTTCAGTGCTGTTGATCATCGTGAAATGATTTTCTTAAGCTCACTTTAATAATATTAAAATTTTCTCCCGCTTTGCAGCCTATAAATTTTCATGTACAGACATCATTCTGACCAAAAAAACAACAACGGAAGTACACTTTTTCCAATCATTTTATATTTCTTTTTAAGTCGAATTCTTTTCTAACTTACATGGTGCTGGGGTTGATACCACCTCACTGCATGGATCTGAAGGGATTGTGTGAAATAAACATTAATATTGGACAGGTAAATCATGAAAATAATACTTGTCCACACAAATGCTGCAGAAGTGAAAGTCACTTAAAATTAAATTAACTTTTCCATAGAATATTACACGGACATAACAAAATTCCGTCAAATCAAATTAGTGCGGGCTGTATGGGATCCGACTCTACTATAAGCTGTGCCATGTGGGGATCAAACTTCATGCTTCCAGTCCAGTGCTCTAGCAATATAGAGGCTACAGGTTTACAGAAAATATCTATTAAACAGAAAAGGATTTCCTATTAATAATAAGACTAAACACACTGTACTACATTTGTTTTGAATGTTATGATTACATCATCAATTTACGGTATCTTCTCAGCTGAGTTTGTAATAGTTTCCTGATTTTGTAAAGTCCAAATCTGTTTCACCTTTTAAACAATCATTATCATATGGGTTTTTATAAATGCACAGCCAATGCACATGCAGACATTTTTTTTTTACGGGATTTCATAACTTTCTAATAAACCTTTAAGGATCTTGAAATAGAATTGAAGAGTTCAGATTAAACATAGGGTTCATCCATAAGTTTCTTGTCAAATTTAATAATGATTCTTCTGTCCTTATACAAAGAATATTATTAAAAAGAAAACATTTTACACCTTCACCACAAACAACAATAATACAAGTTGTATCACTACCAATTGGTCCATCATTAGTGGTTGCACAACCAGCAAACTCAAACTTGAAGGTTGCAGTGCTGGTATTGTCATCCAGGTCGGTGATCATGACCCGCATGTAGCGTGAAGATTCTGGGGCGGGAACTGACAGCTCTTCATCTGTCAGCAAAGGGTCAGGGGTTATCTGGAAAAGAAAGTGGTGGTAAATATGATGTTTGGTTGGAAATATGGATGATCTGGCAGGTAAGCTTGTTATGATAGTGATGTTAGCAATGATAATATTGATGGCTAGTGATTGTTTCACTTTGTTAATGGTAATGTTTTTGTGATATTTTACTGATGATCTTGGTTTTTTGATGATGGCGAATGTTTCTGTAAGGAGTGTTTATTTTGCACATGGTGTTGATGTTTTTTGGTAGAAATGAAAATAAAAACCATGGTTGTTCTGAAGATGAAGAAATATGTTGCTAATAATGATGGAAGTCTAATAGAAAAGAATCTTCATCTTGTCGATAGTAGTTACCATGGGTCATAATCTTTAAGTCTCTCATCGGACTTTTGACAGTGACTTCCACAAACACTGCTGTAAAGATTTGCAGTTTTTTGCTTTTACTATTTCTAAGATGCAGATATTTTTTTCCTTAAAACAAAAATAAGTTAAACCCAAAACTTTATATTGAGTTGAAACTCAAGAAATTTACTGTCTTGTTTTAAATAAGGTTCAATAAGAAAGAGCGTCCTTTTTACCTCTCTATAAGTGGAATGTAATATGATCAGCAAAAAATGCTAAAAACAATTAAATGACAAAATGTTTGACATTGAGGAAAAATTAGATCTAAACTTCTTAGGCGATTACTGCAGAGAATCGAAAAGCATAGCAAAATACAAAATAGTTCATCTAAAACCTATCTGAAAAGGAGTTTCTGCTAAAACCTTAATGGTAAGTTTTTTCTAAATTCATATTGCCTTTATCACAGAATGACAGTTAGAAAAGAATATTCATTCTTTTGTTTTTTCTTTTCCTCACAAGGATGCTTAAATCATATATATTGAATTTACCAAATTTGCAGGGTTCTCTACCCATGCGATGCCATCATTGCTGTAGCGAATTCTAATGGCTGTGGCCTTGGCCATTCCCGTCTGTTGCATCTTGATCTTATTTATCATGACTCTGTGACCAAAGTAAACTTGAAAGTATTGCTCCTGGCGCACTGCTCCACCATGTACAAAGGGTGTCCAACCTAAGGCGTAGAGAAAGATAAAGCCTAGTGAATGCTTAAGGGCTGAATGAATGGTCCTGATGCTCAACTCATGTCAAATTGATTCACATCAGGACTTAAACAAAATTTGAATTTGATGTGGTTTGAAACCTGATAAAATTTATAGCTATTATTAGGTCTTCTATTTTTTTCTATATTTGTTAAATATCAGGTTTTTTTATTTACTTCCTATGACAAAATAATTTCATGTACTGGACTTTAGGAAATCGTTTTTAAAGAGAATAACCACCTCTTTTATCCTCTTACATCTGACAAATGGACAAAGTTTACAAAGTTTTTAAGTAAAAGCAGGAAAACGGTATAGACTATAAGAAAGTTGATGGAAGTGTACCGTACCAGATCCAACATTGTATCGGCCATTAGTGGCTGCAGTTATGGAATCTGGAGATGACGAAATCTGGCAATCTTGAATGGTGTTGGTCTCCATTCCCATATCAACTGATATACAACCAGCTAAAAAAGATGAATGAAAAGTAAGGAAGGGATTAGTTGCCGAGGTATAAAAAAGACAGTAGGTAATATCTGAGTCATACATTATCTTTTGAAAGAAAAGTTTTAGGGCTGGTTTTCAAATGGCGCTTTTCACATTTTGTTTTCATAGAGTCTCAGAATTCTTTTTAAACAGATCAAATGTGTTCCTTTCCAGATTCTAGCAGAGAAAAACAGAACGGGACATAATTTAAAATTACAAACTGTAAACCCTGTTCTATGGAAGAGAGCCATGATGTCATTTTACCAGGGCTTGTGAATCAAGATATCTCCATAATTCTTATTTTAAACACAAAATTTAGATAAAGGACTTAAATTCTTTTGGAATAAAGGAAATCTAATAATTCTATACTTTTCCCATATATTTTTGGTCATTTTAAATGCTTCTTAGAAAGCTTTGATTATTCGCATTTA
Organism: Elysia crispata; assembly: GCA_033675545.1. Lineage (NCBI taxonomy): Eukaryota > Metazoa > Mollusca > Gastropoda > Plakobranchidae > Elysia > Elysia crispata. Next base: position 78,420 of record JAWDGP010000196.1, on the reverse strand, counting down.
GTGCATAAAAGTGCACTGCCTTGCCGAAATTCTTAGCCGCGTGGTTATTTAATCCGACATATGATGACACTTTTTAAAAATCCGTGAAAAAAAAAAGTAAAATATAGATTTCTCTAGTTATAGAAATCAACCTTTTGATTTGAGTTTAGTTGCTGTAAATATCTGGGCCCTAGATCTAGATCTCATGCAGAAGCAACCTTTTTAGATTCTTTACTTAGATCTTACACTATATCATGTAAATCTTGATCTAGATCTATTGCAGATCTGCCACTGCCTACATTGTATGCGTACTTTCAGTTTCATTCCTGTCATCTCTACCCATCTTTGCTTACAAGAAGCAGTTCGCACATGCTTTTTCATTTTTAGAAAATAATAATCACACTTTTGCCTTTAAATTTCCAAATTATTACAATAATACAATCATTCCAATCTTTAGGGCAATTAACAACTTTATGCCAAATTTGACGTTCCTAGGTGATCTAGAAATGCTATGTTAGATAGTCCTCATTTTTCGCCAAGCTCCATTATATATAAAAACTTATAATTTACCTAGCAAAACAAATATTAAATAATGCTACAAACAAATACAGCAGATAGGGATAGGGAATGCAATCTTATATTATGCCACTCATTTAAAAACTAAGTTCTTTTCAACATTCATGAGCATTTTGAAGATCTCTGCTATGTGTCTTTTTTGGAAATATTTCCCTTTTAAACTTTTTGTATTTTTATCTCCGACTTGAATTTTTATATTCTTGCACATTCCTTACTATATTAGAAGTTATTACTTGATATTCTAAAAAAAAGCTTAAAGCATAGATTATGAATTCTAACTAGGAAGAATAATTTTTAGTGAAACCCCAGTTGCAACAGAGGAATGAAAGAACAGTGCTTACGGTTTACTGCCAGTCCAGTTGTGGTAGTGACTGTAAAATTGACATACTCAAAGTCCCCTGCAATATCCGTCTCATTATGTGTGTCAGCCATTAGTTGAAAGAGGAGCACACTGTTTAGCCCTGAGATGCCCACAGGAACCTCATAAGCGCTATTAGCATCCAGAATAGTTTTGATATGGACCTCATCTGTGAAAAACAGGGGACCAATCTGCTCCAGGGAGATACAGAACAGATGGAAACAGTAGTCAGATGGTGGGAGCAATGCTTGGAGAAGATTTCATGAGGAGTTAAATATTAAGGGAGGGGGGGGAGGCAGTTAGAAAGAGTGAGAGAGAGAAAGAGAGAGAGAGAGAGAGAGAGAGAGAGAGAGAGAGAGAGAGAGAGAGAGAGAGAGAGAGAGAGAGAGAGAGAGAGAGAGAGAGAGAGAGAGAGAGATTTTGAAAAGGTCTAAAAGAGCTTTTCCCTTGTAAGTGCTGCTTATTTGAGGTACACGACCCGCCCTATTTTTATGAACTCATTCCTGACCTCAAGGCTGAGTGAGTTATTGTCCTGCTGCTGTGAGAGAATCTCTTTCTTGTCACTGGTGATGCTGGCCTGACATGTGACATATGGTGGGTGGAAGATGCTGAACATTGTGTTCTGGCCCTCTGCTGTTGACAAATCAGAAAGGCTGAGAACGGTATCCACTTCCACGTGATTCCTTGATAACAAATTGAAGAGAGGGATAATGAGCTAGATCATTGAAATAGCCGAAGCATACTTTGACACAAATGTTAACAATGAAACTCAGAATGTTCCGAAATGTAGGCCTTATGGTGAAAGGATTATGATATAAGCAAGACACTAAAACAGTTAGAAAATGTCCTATGAAGGCAGAAATTATTTATTCATTAGAACCACCTTTCATCTCAGTTCTAGGTCATTGTTGTCCTTCAAGATCTTGTGCTTCCATCTGATATTTTACCAAATAAATTTTTGTTTTTTTTGCGTATTATTATGTTTTTTTTTATTTATATTTATTTACCAAGGCACCCCCCAAAAAAATTCAAACGAGTCACTTAATGCTTGACTTTCAAGCATGGCACAGTGAACCCAAAACAAGAGGATATGTTTTCTGTCTTAGTTGCTCTTCATTAAATTCCACTCACTCACAGATTTTACAATAATTTGTAAAATATTGTCCTCATTTTATCCAGTCATGGAGAAACATGCACCAAAAGCTCATCACCAGAGCCATTTCATACTCGACTCTCTACAGAACACAAACAATGACAACCAATACATTTTATTCCTTATTTTATACCTGACCAAATAAAGTTTTACCCTTAAAAGTTGTGCTCATTAGGGAAACATTTGTATTTTGAAGTGCCATAAGTGCAAGATGGGACATTTTTCTCTGGTGGGTTATGAATATCAGGTTACTCAAGATTTAGAATTATTTGTAAGATACAAAGTTCTCAAATCATATATGTCATACACAAAATTACAACCAGAAGATAATCATTGCATTTAAGTCAAGGGGAATAGTTTGCTAGTTTTTAAAATCCAAATTTGTAAATCTTTGTAAACACTCATTTTCATTTTGCTTCTAATAAATGGGCACGTATCGATTCACTGAAGGCAATGCACCTCGAGACATTTTTTTCAAGCCTTATAACAAACTAAAGAAAGAACCTGTGAACAAATTAGGAAAGAACAGAATTAGCTGTTTTCCTGTATTGCTGCTTTTTTGCACAGCTATGTTTCAGATATCAGTAATCAACCCTTACTCTGCCCCAAAATGCACACAGAGGATCATGTTTGGCAAGTTTTCCTGACAAGATCTGATCATGATAATTGAGTAACATGACTAAAGTCTTTTTCAAAGTTTGATGTGTTGAGGATGTTATTTGGGGAACAAAGTTTGTTTTTAATGAAATTATGCATTACCAACATCATTCTTTAACCCTCCAGTACCTTGAAAATGAAAGCAAAAAGTTCACTCTGAAAAAAAAAAATGTTCAGTTGTATATTTTTTTTTCTGAAAACCTTCCGTTTTCTAAGAATGCAATATGTTTAACTTTTGCACCACGAGCCATCTTGCTTCAAGAATTTTTGTACTACTTTGACCAGGTGTATGCACACACACACACACTTTATGTGTTAAAATAGTTTGATTTCAATAGAACACTAAAAAAGGGTAGATGAAAGAAAACATACTGGATCCCTCAACAATTCCTTACAGGTTAGAGAGGGCGCTGTCCACAGAAGAGGAATAGTTAAACACCAGATCATACATCGTACGATCGACATTGATGGAAAGTTCCAAAATGAAGACGTATCCTGCATTATGAATCCCCACTGAGATGATTTGGGTTGATCCATGGACTGCAGCCACACTGTCTGCCATTTGTATAGTCAACTCTGCGCTGAACGTATCGTCATCAGTAGTATAATCAGCCAAGTTCTTGGTCACACCTTCAATAAAAAGGAAACTAACACTGAATGACCTTATCTACTCCTTATATACAATTATTACAAAATAAAAATAGCAAGGCTTGTGTAGCAAAATAAGTAAGTAGGAGATGCAAAAATTAGAATTAAGAATTAAGAATAAGAAAGAAAAATGGTTGTAAGGTGGAAAAATGAAAGATATGATTTTGACAATTACATAGACAAGGTTCGAAGCTGCAGTCTTCTACAAAATTGCCATATTGAGCCAGCCAGGATGTTGTGTGATCCTTTATCTCTATGTAAATGAAGATGAAAAATTTAACAGATTATCAGATTATATCCTATTGGTCCAACACTAAGACTAGTTACAGACTATTCAGAAGAAGAATACATGAGATAATAAGTCCATCTCATAAGAAAATTTTTTTAGAAAGACATGTGTACCAGGGGAAAATATAAAGATAGAGAGAAAGAAAAAAAAGTAAATGCATAAATTAATGGATTTCATTGATACCATTAAATGAAAAAGCAAAAGATCCCTCAATATGAAGATTATAGATACTTAGAAAATTAATAATATACAGATGGTAGCTGGTGAAAAAAAAATCCATAGATAGGCAGATACAAGCAAAAACTAAATGTTATTCATTAGATTTGTAGAAAGATAAACCAATTTATTTAAAAATAGCTAAAGATATATATAAAGAAATGGCAGAAAGATAAATACTGACATTAATAAAAATCCATACTTGAAAAGAAATCAAGAGCAATAGATTGAAAGGTGGCATTATTAATATTAGATAAACTGAGATGAAGTAAATCAATATTGTACTATCTAGGGAAATACAACCACTCACAGAAACATATAACACAATTTCAAACTTTGTAAAAATTTTACAGCAATAAAAATATTTATTATACGATTGTCTATAGACACCCAGATAGAAATATATGTCGTCACTTTGCCACAGCCGCCTGATGAGAGCAACAGGGCTCGAAACACCAAGGCAAGGCCTTAGACCAGATATTTCATAATTACTATATATATATATATATATTCTCAGATAGATCAATGGCATGATAGATCCATAGACTGAAGAAGAGATAGGTAAAAAAATTAACAGATAGCATGTAAATCGCAAAAGCATAAAAAAAGAACAGACTAATAGATAAAGATATGTACATAGACAATAAACAGAGGGGGGAAAATCTATACAAAAGTTAAAGTAAAAAAATTATAAAGTTAGACAATAGATGGGTAATGTCAAATTTTGCTCTATATCTGTCTTCCACCAAAGCCAATGCAACAACCTTCATCACCAAGAAGATTCATGCAGTTCAACATCTTTTTTCTGTCCAAAACTAAGACAGCAAGAGTGATATAAATTTAAAAAAAAAGTAATTGCAATCAACTGTCCCATGACCACCAAGGGCATCACAGAATTAAAAAAAAAAGAACCGTCTGCTAATCCTCTGCCCATCCCTCTTCCCCCCTTTCTTACCCCCAAAACAAAAAAAGATAAAAAAAAAAAAAACAATTATATAAAAAGCATAAACATCATCATCAATATCTTCAAACAACAACAACATTACAAACAAGAAGAACCGCAGAAATGCAAACTAGAGAAAAAATTCATTTAAAAAATGCACTAGAAAAGAAAAATGCTCGCCTGTGTTTGTAATGATGCCAAGATCAAGGTCATATTTGGTGATCTGGGTCGTGTTGAAGCCATAAATCAGTTTCTCTGTGGCCGAGTCGAGGAAGTCCATCAGCCTGCTGAAACTGCGACCTGCCCGCACAATCTTGAAGCTCATGAACGTGATGATGGCGGATGTGTTCACAGGCATCTGGACATCCAAGAACACCTGTAAAACAAAAAATTGGGTGTGGATATCTTGTTTTGTTTTGCTAATTTCATATTGTAGAAAGAGTGGAGAGAAGAAAGATGAAATATATGAAAGTAAGTAATGGTTAGATAAAATAAAGATAGAAAATGGAGTAAAATGACAGAGGAGGAAGGACGATATTACATAGATATAAATATAAAGAGCAAGTTATAAAGAGGGGCAGGGAGAAAAATATCAAAAGAAAGAATTGTGGAAAATAGAGCTAAAGGAAACCAAGAGATTAAGAGATATGCAAACAATTCATGTATGACAAAAATGGTTCAAGAAAACCTAAACAGATAGGGCTTACAGGGAGAAATTGACAAAAATTTGTAGTTAATGCATCAGGCACCACCTAAAAGACTTGTTTAACTTTAAGCCTAGATAAAAGAGAGAGATAAACTTACCCTAGATGAAGAAAAGGGCGCGATCATAAAAACTAAAGGCAGGACTTCCGTAGAGGCAATAGGCATGATGATAGTGCTTTCGCTGGAGTTTAACAGAATACCAGAGGAGTTATCCACATCAAAATCATCCTAGTTTTTCAAAATAGAAAGGATTCATGAGTTGATTAATTCATTCAATATGGATGAGCCAGTTAATGTACAAAAACTGTGTATAAACATGGGACTCTAACTAGTAAGGGCTTCAAACCCATTGATAAAGGAAGTGTATAATTATGATGCAAATATTTTGATTGTAGAAATCCAAGGAAAAAATTGTATATAACGTTATTTGATGCCCATTGGGATATTACACAATAAGAATAGCTTTTGGTTTTCTTATACAGCCAAACTCTCTCACTATTCAATTAGAATCCCACCATCATTGACTGTTTCATCCTTTTCCACTTAAACTTAAAACTGTAATACTGTAGTCTCCAGCCTACCTCATCCCAAAGTTATGTTAGTTTGATGAAAGATTTTTCTAGTCTTTATATTATCTTCTAAATAATTAGCTTATTGTTAATGTTTAACGACCTCTCCCTCAACACCACCTTCTCTATTCAACTTTTCTCACTTTAAAGTATTTTTGCTCTCTTGGTTATTAAAAAAATTATCTTGGCTCAGGAATAAAGCCTTTGCTGGTCATGTCTTTTTCTCTACTTTCTGTCCTCTATGAACCCTTCTCTGGCTCTGTGTAAGATTCCCCCCTCCCCCCCCCCCCCCAAAAAAAAAAAAAAAAAAAAAAAAAATCAAGGAATGTGAATCAAAACAAAGAAATAGTTTGTTACTCCAACCACTGATAACTTTGATCTAGGCTTACAAAACATTATTGATCATTTCAGTTCTTTGGTTGGTTGAATATCAAAAACCTTATACAGTGATAGTGGCTTTTCATTAAGCCATAAATAGAGGTGTTTAGATGAGATTTGACCCACCACCAGATCGAACTTACAACCTCTGGTGTGTCTGTTGAGCGTTCTATTGAATGGGTTAACTGATGCTGCCATTAGTAATGTTCAAACTGTCATTGTTGTATAAAGCACTACATTGCTTAAGGTTTCTGATATCTAGAGATGTTTCATACAAATTTTGATGAAGGAAAGATGATACAGACACAATCATAATATGCAAACAGAAAAATATATTTACAAACAAGTAGACACAAACATACAAATAATACCATTCCAAAATCTTTGTAAGCAAGAGCGTCAGCGACAGTGAATGTTTTAGAGATGGGGAGACTCCTTTGATCATTGGAGGTAAGCGCTGCATAGACCACAAGGCTCTCAGAGAGAGTGACCACAGCATCTGGCAGCAACCTGATCACTATTTCAACTTTGAGCTGCAGGAAAGCATATAAGGCATATTGAGGTAAAGAGCTCTGAATGGGGGATAGGACACGGAATTGTAAGTAAGCAGAGGCTCAAGAGAGCTCTATTTTCAACCATGAATTATCTAGTCCAAATGCAATTATCAGAAGATAGTCTGAAGTAGGATGTTATGCATGTGAACCCACTGATTCCATAATGTAGTCTGATAAAGCCTGCAAAAGTCAAGGTGATCATACATCTGTTGAGCCTCCAAAAGGCATTTAAATTCGTTTGAAATGGTAAATAAGAATATTTAGCTAATTTTTAAAAAACCCATCTACATATAAACACATTTAAATGCAGATTGCCATGCAGCATGAAAAAGTAGACAGCTGTTCATCCTTGTGAGATAGTGCACATCAAGACACACTGTATAGCATGGTAATGGAAATTTAGCACGCTGTTTTACTAGACTGAAAAAGTAAATAATTATCCGTTTTATTATATTCGAGAACATATTAATTATTTAATAAGCATTTTTAACCTCAAATATGTGCATAGTGTGATCCATCAATGTGGCACTTTTTAAACCAGTGTTCATGCAGTACCTATGGATATTAAAAATGATAGATTTTCTTCTTTTTCAATCCTTACTCTCAAAAAGTCCAACCACTTGATAGAAATAAAGAGACATTTCAAAAGATAACAAAAGTAATTCAACCTTTAAGTTACTCACCATGTCAGCCTCTGTTGTGTTCACTGCTCCTGTGTTACACACAAAGCCCATGTTCAAGGTACCCAAGTCATTAAATGTCCTTGAAATAAATCTGAAATTGTGTAACAAAAGAAGGGAATATGATCAATGTTTATAAATCAGTGCATTATGTCTTAGAAAAAAATTATTCAAAATAATAACCTTTTCATCACAGGCACAAAGGAAACAAACCTAAGATTCCTTTTGAAAAGATTCTCTATTTCAAATTTTCACATATTTGACACAAACAACTTGTTCATTCATTCACTCGACTGCATTAACATTGCATGGAAAATTCGGAAAGGAACCAAAATTCTTTAAACCTTGCATCTACCAAGAAGACATATCTAGATACATCAAGACTCACTGTGGGGTTTCACTAAATATTTATGTAATCTTGCAAAAAACTGATTTTTAGCAGTTTGAAGTATTTAGAACACATATCCTTAGCACTGTCACTATAATTATACTAAAATAGATTGCAATATAAATGATAAAATTTTTATGTAATCAATATCAGTCTCAGTGATTCATGCACCATAGCCCCACAGAGTTTTACCTTTTAGAATAGACAGGAGTGACATAGAGATTGTTCAGGCACGCCAAATTCCCGCCTACAGACTCAACTCCCATGTAGACAACCTCCAGAGTCTTGCTGTCACTGTCAGGGGTACTCACATCCACTTGGAGTTGACTGGTGAGAGATTGAAGCCCCAACGAAGAGGATAGATAGTGGATGATGTAAGAGTTATATGGGAGATAGAAATAAGTAGGTAGAGTGAAAGAAAAAAAGAGTAGATGGAAGAAAAGAAGGAGAGACGAGTGTGTGAAAGAAAGAGAGAAAAATGAGAGAAAGAAGGGGGAGAGGAAGAAAGAGAGGAAGAGAGAGAAAGGCAGGGAGAGAGAGAGAAAGAGGGAGAGAGAGAGAGAGGGAGAGAGAGAGAGAGAGAGAGAGAGAGAGAGAGAGAGAGAGAGAGAGAGAGAGAGAGAGAGAGAGAAAGAGTATAGGAGAGAGAAAAGGGAGACTGATAAACATATGGGCAGAGAGAGAGAGAGTAAGGCTGAATGATACACCAAAACACAACACAGACAAAGCTGATTTGGTAAACAAGTATAAATGGCATATACTAGAGTTACACCATTAAATGAACAACACTCACAAAGAGCAATGAAAACAGCAATAATTAAAAATGACTATCACAACTTAGGTAAAAATACCAGCACCAACAATAACAAAATAGATGAAAACAACATCAACCCAAGCTTACCTGACTGTACTCCGCTTTGTTTCATACTGTAACTGAAGACGTTTGCTTTCTCCAATAACAATTTCATCAAGGTACTCGCCTGCCACAGCACTGTCATTTCCAGTTATAGATACTGACGTCAGAGAAGTTCCTGTGTTCAAATCTGATGGCGTCTGTAAATTAGTGCAGGTTTCAGAGAGCATAAAGGAGTTAAAAGTTACAAGAAGTATGATCAACTACAGATTTTAGATATATAACTTAAAAATAACAAAAGATGAAGATGATATATATCCAAAATCAGTGGTTTTTAGTATGCATCAAAGAATGGCTTTGTTTACTTCTTGAAATAAGAATTTTTATGATAGTGTGACTATAAATTTTGCATATTCATCATATGCATAATAATCAGTGTGCATTTTTGTTAATCAAAGTTTAATTAAAGAGGATGGATTAAACAATGACAGCCTTTAACAAAATAACCCAAGGGTGCATAATTAAATCATACAAAATTTGTAAAATCAATAATATCTTTTTGTTTAATTTTGATAGGTTTATATATTAAATTTTATGCTTAGATAAGTGCAATAGTAAAAGATCTCTCATTATTTGAAGATAAAATGTGTATACACTGACAGAATATACCACAATATATGAAAACATTTTGGATATTTCACAATATAATATCTGATTCCCAAATGGGTTCATTGAAGAACAAATACTGTTTTGATATTTCTGTAAGGCTTACTTGCTTAGAACCTGCCCTGACAATAATTATTTTTAGACAGCAAGATCTTCTTACTGATTCAGACAAGAATTGACCCTAGAGGCAGTGGCAGAGGGTCAAAGGGGAGAGTTCAATGAGACGGCTTGAACAAAAATGATGAATCATCTAAGATAAATTAAAGGAAAAAAAAACCTTTTAAAGAACATTACCATACAATGTTATGCTTCAGGCGTGATATATCCAAAAATACCAGGAATTGTGTTCACAAAACTAAAAACAGCAAACACTAAATCCAAAATGCTAATCAATGTCATCAATATTACTATCAGCTGATGGCTTAGTTCTGACCATTGCCAAGGAATAAATCCAACCAAATCGGCAGGGTTTCTGCAACTTCTTAACTGAGCATCCACTAGACCCTGCATGCACTACTGATCAGTCCGCTGCAGAGCTCACTTCTCATAAAACACCTTAACCTTCAAGTTCTACAGAATCATCATCTCTCTTTTTTATTACTTTAAGAGAGTGAAATATGAAAACTCTATTGTGGACTCACCAATCAGCAAAATATATATCCAGACACAATTGCAGCAAATGAAAATGAGCATCTAAAAGCGAAGCAAATATGCTACTTAGGACCAAATATAGGTGGACAATAGAAGGGATACCAAAACAAATGATGAATGTAGAGATAAGGAGGGGTCTCAAAAAGACAGCAGATCCAAACTGAGATACTGTTCTTGTGAGCAACCCACTTGTGTGAAAACCAGCCATGCTAGCTTAAAGCCTATACTGTAGACACAATGCTTACAGTAAGAGATGCTTAAGAGGAGGACCATCAACAACAACTCGCTCGCATGTGGAACAGATGTTACAAATCTATTTTCATATTAATTGTCGCATGAGGTTCAAAAGGCTCCGTCAGAGCTACTATTACTGTGAACATTTTCAACTGTATCTCAGTGTTATCTGTGGGCACTGCAAAGCTCAGACTATAAAATTTGAAATGTTGATGAAATCCCAAGACACCCCCATTCCACCTATCACTTGTAATATGAAACAAACTCATGATAAAATTCTGTCCACTCTTAAGTTAATTTGATGAATCAAGTTACTCTAGGCACTCCAATCAGAAGCAAATTTACAATTCTTGATAATGGTGGGAAACTCCTCTACTTCGTATCAAAATATTGTGGGAATTTTATATTTTATATATAGATATATCTACACACACACACACACAGATATATATCTCTATTTAATATGCTATTAATTCGTTAGAGACTACCATTATTGTAGGTGAAGGAAGATTATAGAGTAGAAGCTTAATCATCCAGAAATAAAGATGGATCTACAACTTAAATTCAAATAAAAGTTGAACATCTTTTAAAGAAAGCGCTCTGGTTACAAATGCACGCTTTAAAACCGACATCATATTATGAGAATACAACAAATAGCATAAATCAACACATAAACACACGTCATCCACCCTCCCATCTTTTCTTTTCAGCAGTTTTTACATATTTATTTTGTTCATTGTTACATTAAAATATTGATCAAACATTTTTCTTTACTTGTAGAATAAGAACAACAGGGAGACGACCATATGATGCATGCAATGTAATGATAGTACTATCTGTAAGATGATAATTGAAGGAAAATCTTGTTCCAAGGGTATTTTTTTTATTATTTCTTCCTTTTCCCTCAATCCACACAAAAAATAATAATTAATAAATTAAAAAAAAACAAACTCGTTCAAACATGTTTTGTAAATTAATCTTGTGAAATAATTTGTACATTTTGCTTAATTATTAATACTAAACCATCTGTCTCAGCAGCGCCACCTACAGATGCTGATATGACCCAGACAGGAGTAGACATTGTGGCTGTCACGCTCCCCTGAGCAGTGATGGATGAAGCATGACCCGCATCATAGTTGATCTGGACATCGATGTTGTGGTTGGACCCTTCAGAGCCATTGATTATTTTTGTAATGACCTCAACCTCCACAGTGTTATCGTCATAGTAGTTGTCAATTACAAAGACGTCAGTACCTGGGTAAGGTATCAGCATGTGTAGTGACATTATTACCTTTTTTTGTTCTTGAGAGTATGATTATTTACATTCATTATTTTCTTTACACTCTTACCATTTTCACACATTTCATCGAGATGATACCAATTATTCTCTTTTTTTCATCATTATTAATTATTTTTATTATTATTATTATTACTGATTATTATTATTATTATTATTATTATTATTTTTATTATTATTATTATTACTGATTATTATTATTATCATCATCATCATAACCATAATCAGTTCCATTCTTCTTCTTCTTCTTCTTCTTCTTCTTCTTCTTCTTCTTCTTCTTCTTCTTCTTCTTCTTCTTCTTCTTCTTCTTCTTCTTCTTCTTCTTCTTCTTCTTCTTATTATTATTATTATTATTATTATTATTATTATTATTATTATTATTATTATTATTATTATTATTATTATTATTATTATTATCATTATCATCATCGTCATCATAATCAGTTCCATTCTTTTTCTTGTTCTTTTTATTATTATTAATGTTATTATTTTTGTTACCATTTTCTTCTTCTCTTCATCTACCACTACTACTACTCCTGCTGCTGCTACTGCTACTACTGCTGCTGCTGCTGCTGCTGCTACTGCTACTACTGCTGCTGCTGCTGCTGCTACTACTACTACTACTACTACTACTACTACTACTACTACTACTACTACTACTACTATTATTATTATTATTATTATTATTATTATTATTATTATTATTATTATTATTATTATTATTATTATTATTATCAGTTTTTACCATCACAATTAAGTCATTAACCCCTACTCCTTCGTCCTCCTCTTCATCCTCATCCTTCTCCTCCTGATCATGATCATAACCATCAACATTGTTTTCTTTTTTATCATTATATTCAACATTTTCAATTATTTAATTTTTTGCACTCACCAACATTGCCCAAGTGTCCCAAATCAATAGAGCCTTTACGAATAACACCTAAGACTGGATCTGTATCTGCGATCACGATGGGTGGAGCTGTTTCGATGCAAGGATAGGCATTTCCTGCTCGGACCAAACTTAAATGGCAGATGCTGAGTGTGTCGTCCTTGGGATTTAAGGCGTTTGGTAGATAAGTATTAAAAAAAAAAGATTACTAATAGTAACCTCTTAGGTGGTGATATTCTCTTAACACTGGAACATTTGCTAGAGAAATGAGGAGTCGGTATGAGGGGAGTTTGTAAGTTATCAAATATTTCACACGGTTTGTAAACAAGAAATGAGTGTTTTTATTGTAAGTTATCACTAATGCATAATGAGATGTGATGACAAACAGCAATTTAAAAAAATCTCACAGAATAAAAGAGGTTTATATGTTAAGAATATGAAAGGTAATTGCTAAAGGGACAGTGTAGCGGGAATAAAAATTATTCCAATTCGAAGCCATTAGTACCGCGTACCTTGCTGAGATTAGCGTTAATAATATATCTATAAAAACATGGCAAGTTTATACAACTGTCCTACTAATTGTATTAATTGCTGATACCAATAACGGCGAAAACAACATTGATGCTTCTTCTAACATTTGAAGGAAAAAACATGCTGTTAAACGAATTTTTACCTAACCATCAATATCGCTGAAAATTCTGAGAATTGTGTCAGACAGACTTTTAATGGTTGTAAAAGTGTCCTCATAAAAAATTAAACATGAAAGATATTTATTAATTGATGATATATTAATGAATAAATAAATCTACAGATCAAGTTGTCCATAAAATTAACACAAGGTTAACATCACTTTGTGGTTCATGGATTAAATACTCTGTGTTCAATGCTACAACCAAAATAAAAATACGTACTGTGGTGGACACATTGACTGTCATGACTGTGAAATCATTAGGTCTGAGTTTGATCCTCACTAGAAACCTGGCTGTATATCCCACAGGGATGGACGTCAGGTTACCATTGTTTGTCAATACAACCAGGTTTGGAGAGCGTGACTGTGCAATTGAATGTGAAACAACCAAAAGATAAAATGAAAGACAGTGTGAAGAAGACCAGTGGCTGTTGGAATAAGATGTGAAGGAAAGGTGCTGACGCCAACTAAAAATCAGTATGGACCTTTAAAGTCATAGTGATATTTGTCCATTGATAAAATGCAGACTTGTGACTGCATACCATTTTTGATTCACTCATGTACTAACAAAAAAGAGTTGAAATAAAATGGGATGCATGTCCAATAGATAGTTATCAAGTCCTGAATATGACACAAAAGAAAAGTGTTGTGAAGACAACAATATGTCATGCAGCAAATAAATAAATATCTGCTAAAAAGCAGGAGGAAAAATTGCAACCAGCCTGCTTTTCAAATCCAGCTTTGTTAAAAGTCTAATATAGAAAAAGAGACGTGTGCAGTCTTGCTATGAAATTAATTTACTAAGAAGAGTATAGAATTTTCATAAAAAATATTCTACACTCTATTCTCTTCATACAACAAATCTAGAAACTTGATAGAAAAAAATGCTCACTTGACTTGATTATGATGTCAGGTCTACATAAAATAATAGCTATTTGTCCATCATTTATAAGGCATAAATTCATTAGCTAAAATGTGAGCCAAATGGAAACTATTTGACATCAGGATTAGACCTAAACCTAAATGAGGAATACTGGTAATTAAGAAGGTGATCAGTAAATACATCTTTTGTATGCTGTAAAAGATATTACACACAAAAAAATCCCCAATCATGCATCTGATTCTAACGAAAAATAACAGCTGAAAATATTGTATCTCCCTTAAAAAAATCAATTAGAACATTAATCTACAAGTAAGATTTTGAATTGAAATGTGATACAAAGTATTATAGCTCTGTATATGCAACAGTCAAAAAAGTTTTTAAAAAAAAAGCAATGAGAAACTATACTTAATGATATTTTTTAAATTCATCATATCAGGTTGTCATAATTTTTTTATGACCATTGATTATTTACCTTCGAAATAAAGTTATGCATCATACATGAAAAACTAATCATATTTTCTTAAATAACCGAATAAACTTACATCTTGTCCTTAAAGATACTGCATATTAATCCGAAGCTAAATTTTTCTTCTACAATGGTTGCAAACCCAACAGGGAGTTGATAATGGGGTGAGATTTCATAAAAAAAATTTGCCACAAAGGGTGTAAAAATTGGGTCACCCTAATCATGGGAAACACTTTTGGATTTTGCTGAAATTTTGAGAACTTATCTGTTCCATTAGACCTTACAAAACCTTGGGAAATTCCTTTGATAGTTTTTGTGCCACTTTGTCAAAACACAGTATATCAAGGGAACCCACAAACTAAGAATTTGCCATTTCAATCATCACAAAAAAAAGATATTGATGTTTTATATGATAATATGTAAGGGTAAACCTCCCATGGAAACAAGAGATGTCTAAAATATATGTGGAAAGGAGCCCATTGTTTAGTATTTTGAGTAAAAAATTTACATTTAAAAATCTTGACATGGCAAATAAGGACCCCACATCATTTTCAACATGTTATCATTGAGATAAATGTTTCAAAGCTATAATAACTTGCTCGCTCAGATCAGAGGATTACAAAAACAAAGAATTTTCCAAAAACTTCATTCTTCATTAAGCTATTTTGACCAACACGCATGAATGTCCAACAATGTCTAAACTATCTGCCAGGTGGGTGCTCTATCTGATGGTCAGTTAACAGGATAAGTCAAAGTTGAAAGGAAATGATTTGACACGATTCTGCTGGACAATATGAAAGTCTATAAAATTAACTTTTTTTTTTTACAAACTTCTAATTGTGGATAATAAACGGGCTCTTTGGATTTGGTAGAACAAAAGCATACCTAAACAATGCCATAATTTAAAAAATAAAGCAAAGATTTTTTGTTCAGCTGTGAATACTGTTTTCTCAGCCAGTAAAGGAATTATTTCAAGTAACTTTCTTTTAAATAATAAGAAAAATTAATGGCCATTACTGCTGAAGTCTCCTGAACACACTAAGGAATGAACTTGCAACAAAACGATCAGGAAAGTTCCAGAAACATGTTTTCTTTACAACACTCCACCAAATAAATCTACAATTTCAATCGAGATGATAGGCCAATGTTTGTTGGATATCTATCTCATCACACATATTCCCACTATTTATCACCTTTTGACTTTTTTATTTCTGCATTGTAAAAACACCTCAACAGAACAAGATTTAAGAATGGAAGTGATGCTGCAGCTGCGTCTGAGGCTTGGTTTAAAGCCCAGCCTAATAAATCATTTAGTAACAAGATCTGTTCAAGATCAGGGGACAATTGAGAAAGAGAACCTATCTTCATTTCTTCATGATAATTGAAATGAAATATCGATTAGGCCTTGTATAAGGTTTTGAATGGCTCCAAAGAATGGGTAAGTCCATTGTTTTGATCGTAATTAAATTGACTTTTCATCATATTTTCAAAATGTTTATTATAATCCTGGGGCTGGTAACACAGCATTTGAGTGAAGCACCGGTACTCAGATTTCAAAGGATAAATGTCATTAAATCAGACTTAGTTTAAATACAATACACATGACCATCTCCAAAACTACATAGCTAGCAATAACTCTATGATTACCACTGACCAGGGCAGGGAGAAGGGAGACAGTGTCAATGTTTAGAGTGATCTGTCCTAGCCACAGGTCTACTTCACTGTATGAGAGGCCAAAGCTGATCCACTCTGGACCTGTGGAGAGAATCTCAACAGAATATAGAGATGAAATAATGGTTATAGCTGAAATTGCATCTCTATTGGGTTATTCAGCTCTGATTCATTCAAAGTAAAGAAAACATAAAAATGAATCACATCTACAATAAGTGCTCAATTAGCAGAGGTCTTTTTTACACTGTAAAGCTTTGAGATATTTAGGAGAAATTAAACTAATTAGAAGTACAACTGCTCAAAGACCTTCGCCTGTTCACTTTGATTACATCTCCATTGTTCCTACTGATAAAGCTGAGATGCGATATGTTATAACATCCACTGAGTTTGCTCTCAAACTATTACAAAATTTAGGATAATTCGTCAGTAACATACATGTACTTGTTTGCTGGTCTTATTATCATAGCATGTAACTGACTCCATAAAATACATCAAAGCTAATCATGCAGCTAATTGATAAAATAAGAAATAGAGCTTTGTAATGATTCTATGAATTTAAATCTAATGTCAATTACACTTTGTAAAAAAAAACAGTATAGATTAGTTGATATATTACTAAAAGGCCAATAGAAACAAAAACCCACATAGAATACACTTATTTACAAGATTTACCTCCACCAAACACAGTATCATCCAGCAAAGAAAAGCTGACTGCCAGTGCGAAATTGTCTGCTCCTGGTTCAGTAGAGAAACCTATGTTAGTGAGACCGTCCAGAGACAATACAGCACTGTCCAACACTCCATCTCCAAAGCTAGAGTTACACACGGTAAAGGCACAATAAAACAAGAGAATCTTTATCATTGACTTCAAATCACAATTTGGAACCTGAATATTTAATTGGTCCCTACCATTAGCCTAACATAAATGCAAACAAAAAAATCAAAACCCTGACTTATTAAAGATTGTAAAATACAATGATAGAAGAAATGAATATTTTAATATTTTGATTCATGATCTTATGCATCAGTATACTACTGTGGATTATTTTTCTTTAGTTATTAATTTATGCATGTCAGTGGTATAAGCAAATATGAGACTTTTGACATCTACCAGACAAATTGTTTGAAAAAAAGTTTCTCAAAGGTATTTGAGGCATCATAATATTATACATTTTACCTAAAGAATTATTTCATTGTTGGAACTAATCAATGCCAAAGAGATAGACATTTTCTCCGATAGAATGTTTTGAAAAATAATCTTTATTACCCTATGTTGTAATTAGTCTTTTGATTTATTATACAACAGTAGGGTGCTCATTCTGTATAAAAAACAACTGAGTTTAGAGGGCGAAAACCCACTTTGAAACCAAATGTACTTTTTTCTTCACCACGGCGTCCAGCACATAAGGTGTGTTTTGACCTACTGAATGAAGCTCCACCTAATGAATAAAAAATAAAAATTATATATCGCACATGAAACAGATCTTTCCCTGAGTTTCATATCACCTAAAGAGAATGCCATATAATTTTAAACAAAGTATGAGATTTCTTCTAAAGTTCTATATGGCCTTCTTAAGTAAAACCTTTTTTAATACTATAAAACCTAAAAGTAAAAAATAGTCATTAAGTCACTAAATACCCTAAACAATTTCAAAATCACTGTTCATTCTAAGGTCTCCAGGAGCTAAATTTTTATGTATGCCTAGAAAGCGTAATAATGTCAAGTTTAACCAACATTTTTTCACAATGTATGCACCAAGTGCCATCTCTCCAAACTCTTCAGGCCAGTGGTTCTTTGAGGATTGTCTTGTCTTAAGGACACCTAAGCAAATCCCATTTGATAAAAGAGATATCTAAATACATGGGTTCTCACAAAACATATCCTTTATGTAAACCCACCTCAAAGAAACAAGCAACAGCAAAGTAAATTACATTTGACGAAAAACCCATGGTCATTTAAAATGTAAGGGAGAACAAATGCAAAAACTAAATGTGCGGAAATGTAATTTTGTTGATCTGAAAACCCACCTTGCATATCTTGGCTACAGGAACACTGCTTACATTGGGCATGGCAGCATGAAAGCCAAAAGGGATGTACACAGTGTCAGGTGCAGTCTGGATGTCAGCAATGACTTTCATTGTTTTGCCTGGAACAACCGTATCTGAACCGTCTCCACCGTAACTCAAATTTACTTGCGGGGCATTGTCCTCCTGAAATAGTTCATGGTTGTGGAGTCTCAAGAAAAAGCAATAATAGATAGAAGAAGAAATAGTAGTAGTAGTAGTAGTAGTAGTAGTAGTAGTAGTAGTAGTAGTAGTAGTAGTAGTAGTAGTAGTAGTAGTAGTAGTAGTAGTAGTAGTAGTAGTAGTAGTAGCAGAAGTAGTAAATGCTGTAGTAGTAGTAGTAGTAGTAGTAGTAGTGGTTGTAGTAGTAGTAGTAGTAGTAGTAGTAGTAGTAGTAGTAGTAGTAGTAGTAGTAGCAGTAGTAATAACGGTAGTTGTAGTTGTAGTAGTAGTAGTAGTAGTAGTAGTAGTAGCAGTAGTAATAACGGTAGTTGTAGTTGTAGTAGTAGTAGTAGTAGTAGTAGTAGTAGCAGTAGTAATAACGGTAGTTGTAGTTGTAGTAGTAATTTTAGTAGTAATAGTGATCATAGTAGTAGTAATGAAGTAGATGTAGCAGAAATTTGGTATTTTTTGTTAGGTCTCTTAGCATATTTCAGTCTTAAGGAGGATAAAAAAGCACTGCAAAAAGCACATAATTGAAAACAAGTATAGATTATAGAAAAAAAATCTTTTGCTTTTGTATTAATTAAAACCATTGAAATATGAGATTCAGATTCGAAAGAAAAAAAATTATTTAACGGTTGGAGTACTGAGCTGCTGATCTGTTTAAGTTGGATTTTTTAAAAAGAGTTATATATTGTGTTGAGCATATTACTTAGAACAAATTAAGGAAACTGATTTGATCTAAAAATATTGCTTTGAGTATCTTAATAAAGGCTCTCATGAGACCTCAACTGTGTTCAGTCTGCCTTGTTTGGCTGGATGCAACACCCAGCATTATTTCATCCTGTTGCTCTTTTTATACTCAGGAGATGTTTTGTTCTTCACTTTTTTGTGTTGTCTCAAAACAATTCTTCTGTTTTGATGTAATCGCCCCAAGACATTAATTATTGATTCCACAATAGAAAGTCCTTGTAGAAAACATTGCAAATGCCAAATCAGACAGAGGTACACAATGTCCTTCATAACAAACATTTGACTTTCATGAGGCTGCCAAGAATTTACATTTTAGACCATTATGATACACAAAGAATAAGAAAATCTGAAAATTATTTGAAAAAAATATCCGATTAAGGATAAATAGTTTAAAGTAACG
This sequence comes from Elysia crispata, assembly GCA_033675545.1. Classification (NCBI taxonomy): domain Eukaryota; kingdom Metazoa; phylum Mollusca; class Gastropoda; family Plakobranchidae; genus Elysia; species Elysia crispata. The sequence continues at coordinate 58,650 of JAWDGP010000196.1, read as the reverse complement.
CACTGTTAAGATTGATATATTTTTAAACATTTTTGGAAACTGAGGTATTATATAATTACTATCTAGATTCACAATTTTTATCTTCTTCTGTCTAGTCTCTAGGAAACATACTTTTCTTTTTATAATCTAACCTTTTTGATTAAGTTACCGGGAGCTAAATAAGAAAGACATGATATTAATACAAAGTTTAACGCTTTTCATAGGAAACATCAATATAATTTTGAGCCATATACAGCTTACTTTAAATATCGCAAAACACTTGATTTGTTCATACTTTGCAATAAATACGAAAATAGAAAAAAAGAGGAAGATGGGAGGATTTTGACACAAAGTAAGCGGAATTCAAGACTGTAAATATATTAAAAAAAAACAAAAAACGTCGATTTAGTTTACTCTCAGGGCTTGCACTGACGCCCTCAGGTAGTGGGCAATCAGTGATTGATCATCTGTTGGGCAGACTACAGCTGTGTGTCTGTGCTTGCCTGTGCGCTGCTGTTAAAATTGATACTGGGAATTTTTTTTTGTTTTTGCATCACAATAATTTTGGCCTCACTATTACCAAAAATATCAAACATATATGCATTTTAAAGCTGAACTTTTCCCAAAAACAATACTAATATTTTTTCTCTCAATTACAGTGCATTACATAATGAAGGTGAATCTTCATACTTCTGGTGAAAGAAATTAAAAAAAAAATTCATGGCTGTCATGATACTTTAGTGTAATAGAAATATTTCTAAGAAATGAAACAATTTCATCTCTTAAATGTTGTTTTACTATGTTTAAAACACTGATATATATGTGAAAGTTTCAAGTGCGAAGAGTGTTTCAGTGATTATACATGTTTTTTTTTCTGTTACACACATGCACACGCCCAGTGCTGTATGAACTATCCATGAATTACACTGTGCATTATGGAGTTACCTTATTAGCCTGAAACTGAGTCTGTTACATATGGAGCAGTACTTAAAATCTGAACACAATATAAAGCTCCATGAACTTTGCAGACCTTATGATAGAGGAAATGAAATGGAAAGTTTCTCTACCTGTGCAGACTCTATCAACGTTACTTTACTAACTTTTGGTGTGCACATTTCCCATGACTCTCCCCCCACCCCAGCCCCCCCCAAAAAAAAAAAAAAAAACAACAAAAAAACAAAAAAAAAAAAAAAAACCACCAAAAAACAAAAAATATTCTTCTACAATTAAAAACAAATTGTTATTCTTATGTAAGCAAGCTCAAAGCAGTAAGGCGTCACAGGTATGAAGGGACAGTTTTAAAATCTTCTAGGATTGCAGGAGAGACAGAGCTCTTAGCACACACCTCACCTATTGAAAAACATTAGACAAAGCAAACAAGCGACTGCTCGTGAAGAAAGACAGTGCAACTCTACACTAGCTTCATTTTCTTCTTAGTGTGCGTTTATATTTTTTTCTTATTTTACATAAGGTCTCTCTCAAACAAGTTCATGCTCCATCATACTGTTGTTTAGATCTGTTATTTTATTTCTACAAACTGTGCCAGCTTTGTAAGAAGTAAATTATCAAATTATCATTACAGAAACCCGCATAATTTGAGAGCAAAGAACTCTTTGCTCATGCCCTTTCGTGAGTGTAAAGTTTAACATAACATGAAAATGCTTTAAAAAATTTATCCTCCAAAACTGTTTCACTTTTTGATAAATGTCTTGCAAAAATCATCACCACATGTCATAGATACCTTTAATTCCAGATTAATGTTCTTGTTACAGTGTTCTAAAACTCTACTAATTCAATGAAAAAAAAATGTATATTCCTATCCTTTGAATGTAGTTTTATCTAGTTACATGCTTTATGTACTTCTTCACTTAATCTCAAAGTATGGACTTAAATTTTGGTTTGAAAATTAGGTCTAACAACTAAAGTTGCCTTATGGTTGATCTTATGATTCAATCAAGTTAAGAGCTGGGTCACAGGTGCTGCAGGCACCAGAATAGCAAACGAAAATGCCATGACTTACATATGTTGCAGTGACTATTGAATGTGTGGAGAATAATGTCAGATAGAATTGCCCTAAGTTACAAATTTAATTTTATTATATATTAATGTATATGGGTTCAGACTGATGTAAGTCATAAGGAAGAATGTAACTAGAGCTTTAATCTAAGATATCAGATATTTTTGTTTCTCGTTACCCAAATATGTAACATTAGAAAGCATCATTTACTTCTCTCTCTACCCACAATACCACTATATCGATGTCCTTGCTTACAGTGATAGGCGTAGCAGGCGCGTCAGCTATGATCTGGAGCACGCCATTGGGCGCAGAAAGGATGGTGCCGTCCTTAATCACAGTAAAGATCACATTATGCAAAGTTCCTGGGAAGTTGTTTGGATTGTCTGTAGCCTTCGCTGCAAGTCTGAAAATGATCCTATTGCGATCTGGATCAGTGGACCAAGCCAACCCAACAGAACTTAGCCTTCCTGTTATTGATAGAATACGTAAGCTTTGATCATGAACATCTCATCCAGCCTAATAAGATTCATAGGTGAAAAGTCATACGACAAAGTCAACAGGCGCCAAAAAAGTAAAAATATTAAAGAATCAATTTGTGTTTTCTCATTGGCATTTACTGTATGATGCCAGCTAAAATATGAAGATCTGATGAAAAAAGGGAGAGATTGAATATTATAAAAGATGTGCAAGTCTACCTGACAATTAAAACATCGCTTTGAGAGGGTGAAATGGAATTACTTTGGAAATTGTACTTAAACTCACAGCCGTCATCAGACGAAATAACAAGGCACAACAACACCTCACTCTCACTTAAGATAGTGAATCTTTGCGACACATTTAATCTCCTCAATGAAATTAGGAAATGTGATTGTTGACAGTATCTGGTAGTAAATAATTTATATGCTTCACTTGTTGCTGATTGACAGAATGATCAGAACGCAATTCTGATTGGTATAGTAAATCAACACTTATTCAAAGAGGGATGTAGGTCTTTAATAATGAGACCTTAGAAAGGCCCTTCACCTTATTTCTCCCTAAACCTGTTCAGATTCCTCTTCCTGCTCTCTGTTTCAAATTATTTCGACTCAATTTACCATTATAGCTTTACCCCTTCCATCAAGTTCACTCAGTTCAGTTTCACTATGATAACTCTTTTTAATCAGCTCGGTTTACTTAGCTTATTTAACATTCTAGTTTTTTACAATCTTAACCTAGCCCAGTTACACTCTTTATTTACTCTTTACTTTACAGTCCTACTTTGTTTTTATTGCCTTCACCCTGCTGGGTTCATTTCTCTCTGCTTACTCTTTTTTCAGCTCACCTATCTCAAGCCTGGCCTTATTGAAGTAGATATCAGTGCTAGTTGGATCCGTGGAAGAGTAGACAGGTGTTTTTGTGAGATCTACGCATGGAACAGCCTCACCATAATGCTGTACATAGAGAGCACCCAACTGCACCAGTGCACCATTACTGTCAGAGGGTGCAACCACCTCAAGCACAAAGTCACCTGCATAAGAACCAAAAGTTATGACTGGCAGAGAATTGGAAACATTCAAAATCAATATTTCAAAGCTGTTAGTGCCCTGTGTTTGATATGAAACACTAGTAATAGAGTGTTTAGATTTTTTCACCTTTGAAAGTTTTTTAAAACTTTGATTTCATATAACATAAACCAAGGACCTTCACTGTAGCTTTATTATTAGTAATTTTGAAAAACATTCATAAAATGTGTTTAAGTTGGTGCCACTAATATACTTGCGTATGAATTTTACCTTGGTATATATTTTTACCTCATTCTCTTAGAAGCCCCATTCTTACGGCCTTAATTAGGTGCTTTTTCAGTTTAATTCAGCTGTACTTTTACTACACATGTATTTGTTTGCTTTTGTTGTCTTGCTGAATCCATTCTCACATTGTATATTTTGTTCTAGTTGAATTTTTACTATCCCCGTCCTTGTTTCATTTGCTTTTACACCGTCTTTCCTCCTAATGTTTCATCAAACTGACTATCCTTCTTGTTCAAGAGCACCAGTTAGCTAGATTGGTAGAGCGATAAATCAATAATATGAAGTCCCTAATTTGATCCAAAGATAAATTATCTAGTGTTGTAGTTAGATCTAATCTAAACATATGGACACCTTCTGTTCTGCTTAAGGTTTTTGGAAAATGTAGGAGAAAAATATTAAATTTTGCAGAGAGAATGTGTTCTTTCTCTTAATGCTTTTTTGGTTCCAATCCATGCATCATCTGATGGCTCTTTGCCTTCATAGCTCATATCATGTCATCATCATTCACTTGACGTCTTTCTTGCATAGTTCAACTTCAATATGTTGATGGCTAGACTGCTCAGAAGTTTTATCCTGTCATAAATCTTTGAAATTTATTCCATACTGCTCTTTTTTTTCATCCCTTTTTGCTTTCGAATGTTTTAATCTGGGTGCTCCTTATTCATCCGATCAATGTTTTGCTCTCTATTTCTTTTAATTCAACAGCAAAAATATAACTCAATAAGGTAAAACTTTATACATGACTCACCCACACTATTATCTGTCAGATAAATTGAAAAATCGATAAGAGCTGGCTTGGTCACACTGATATCAGCAAGTTCAGGGTATTCGACATCACAATGGGAAATTGGGCTCTGCCAGGACAATCATTAAAAAGATGCTAAAGAGTTACACTCTGCTTCAAAATAATAATAATAGTAATAATAAATAATGATTATAATAAAAATAATAACAACAACAACAACAACAACAACAACAAAAATAGTAATAATAATAATAATAATAATAATAATAATAATAATAATAATAATAATAATAATAATAATAATAATAATAATAATAATAATAATAATAATAACAATAATAACAACAATAATAATAATGATGATGATGATGACAAAGACGATGACAATAATAAACATGATGATAAATTTAACTAGCATCTGTAGAAAAGTAGGCAAAAGTAAGGAGTTCTGCATGGATAGTAACGATATGCACCAGAAAATATGAAATATAAAACAAGTAAGTTATTCTCATAGATCTCATACTCCTGATCACTTCATTATGAGCCTTTTTGTTTCATTTTTTAAATCATATCTTTGGCATTGAAAATATTATAATGCTACTGATTTTCTAATTTGGTGTTTGAATTTTTCCATTATGTTTAGTAAGGATTATTGCATATTGTTCTCCTTTAGCATATTCTACTCAGGTATTTCTTTAATTTACTTCTCAGAATTTAAAAGACCTTTGTAGAGTGATAAAAACGATCTCAACAGGCAGGCATGCATTTGGATTAAAATTTCACTTAGAATGCACTGTATTGTAGGTAGAAACTCATGGGGAGCTATATTTATAAACTAAAAAAAAGGCTTTTTTCGTTATGCACTAGGATGAGCCTTTATCCGCCAATTTGATGGGATTTCCACGTTTAACCTTCTAGAGTAAACCCTCTGAGTAAGCCCTGTTGATCTTTTAAGCTAATGATGTACGAAGTGTGATCAGTGTTAGAACTGCATTGTTAAATTCCCTTGAGTAAGGGTATTATATATCACCACTAAATTATAATATCTGTGTATTTCTGCTCTTCAATATTATCTGCATTACAAGAAGAAAACTGCCATAACAAAAAAGAAAAAAAAAGCAACAGTAAAGACATCTGCATTATTAATGATGTTGAGGATGATGCTGATGATTATAATCTTGAGAATGCATGATGTAACCATCTCAAAGTGAGAAAGAAACTTACAATCAACCACTGCAATATTTTACACTTAAGCAGTTAAACCTGAATCACCAGAACAAAAGAAAAATGATGAAAGACAGTGTGACATCTTACAATAGTTGTATAGGCCAGAGCGGTGACAGCTGTCTGTCCAACCCACAGAGCGCTGTCACCAACCTCAAGAGAGAACCCCAATAGGTAAACATTGCCTACGTTGTCTTCGTTGTCGTACATTTTAGCCATGAATGTCATTGTAAACTCGCCCATCGGGTTGTTGAAGTCTAATGCATGAAGACGGGCCACTGAGGAAACAACGCCAATGTTATTGTGTAACTTCTTGTGCATTTATTTTTTAAAGGGACAAAATGTTCAGGTTTTTTTAGAAGTCAAGGAAGTTATGTAGATCTTCAAAGTTAGAACTATAAAAGAACATTATAAAATAGTGCAAGAGTGAAAATTAAAAAAAAAAAAGTTATGATCCGACTGTAATAAACAGGAAATTTATCATATTATAAAAAAAAGTGTGACAGTGATCATGAAAACATTGAGAAAGTATCTTGGCAAAGTGAAGCATCTTAGAGAGTAAAAGGCTTACATGAGTGATCATGAAAACATTGGGAAAGTATCTTGGCAGAGTGAAGCATCTTAGAGAGTAAAAGGCTTACATGAGTGATCATGAAAACATTGGGAAAGTATCTTGGCAGAGTGAAGCATCTTAGAGAGTAAAAGGCTTACATGAATGATCATAAAAACATTGGGAAAGTATCTTGGCAGAGTGAAGCATCTTAGAGTGTAAAAGACTCACATGAGTGATCATAAAAACATTGCGAAAGTATCTTGGCAGAGTGAAGCATCTTAGAGAGTAAAAGGCTTATATGAGTGATCATGAAAACATTGGGAAAGTATCTTGGCAGAGTGAAGCATCTTAGAAAGTAAAAGGCTTACAAGAGTGATCACGAAAACATTGCAAAAGTATCTTGGCAGAGTGAAGCATCTTAGAGTGTAAAAGACTTACATGAGTTAAGAGGCGTGCCCAAGTCGAGTTGGACTCGTCCATAACCAACAGAGTCTCCGTCGGAGAAGGCTACTGCAGTAAAGTTGGTAGAATCCACATTTCCACAGGAGTACCCATCTCCCCAGGAATCGAGTCTGCCGCCGCAGGCACCCAGAGCATTGGTGGTGTTGACTCCCCCAAACATGTTGAACTTGAGTGCTGAGTAGGGGGCTGGAACCTTTGCTGTCACCGTGTACAGGCCAGCGGAGCCTATCTCTAAAGCGGAAGGACCGGTCACAGTCACATCCGGCGAACTGGTGAAGCTCTTGGTCAAAGGATCAGAGAAGACTTTGTCATTACAGTTATGATGTTTTTGAGACACCAGCTCAATTTCAATGGTAGCTGGCATGAAAAAAAATTCATTACTATTTAAATGATTCATTCTTTGAAATCTTATTTGAAATATTCGTATATAACCATGAGAAGCAACCAAGTCTATCTGCTCAGCATTCTCTTCTCAGAAGCTTTTTAGACTAGATTCTTACTGATAAGTTGAGCATTATGCTGATCCTTGTTTTTACTTTATATTCAAAAAGAAAGGAGTCACCTCAAAAAGATGCCCTAGTACTATTTTCATCATTCTCAGTTCTTTGTTCCAATTCTCGGACAATCTTGCTTGTTTTGTGAGCAAAGCAACTATGGAAAATTGACATGATGTAAAGGTATGCTTTGACTTTTGAATAACGTTTGTGAAAATAATTTCTTATCCGAATCATTTTAGTGGAGTCTTAACTACCAGCCACCTCTTCAAGAAGGATTAAATTTTTATTTCTTTGCAATCCTTTATCTCCAGATATTTTTTATTCTGGAGATTTCTTTATGATCATGTTTTGCTCGAATTGTTTCATGATTACTTCAAAATTGCTACCAATTCCTTTCAAAATCTATTTCCTCTGTGAAAAAAGGGGCAAAGTAAAAACTATGGGCATGTAACATAATCAAAGACATAGCAATAGACAGAGAATAAGAAAAAGAAAAAAGTGATAGAGAGAGAGAGAATGAGAGAAATGGAGAGAGATAGAGAGAGAGAAAGAGAGAGAGAGAGAGAGAGAGGGGGAGAGAGAGAGAGAGAGAGAGAGAGAGAGAGAGAGAGAGAGAGAGAGAGAGAGAGAGAGAGAGAGAGAGAGAGAAGGACAGATAACACAAATGATGCAAGTTTCAAGTTGGGTGAATATTGAGGAGTATGGAGAAGGAGGCTAACAAATCACCCTTGATGTCTCAACTGTCATTAAGGCTTTGGTATACGTGAAGAGGACATGTGAAGCTGTAATGAGAATTATCAATCCACAAAGTTCCGAAGACCCACTAAAACCAATACGTCTTAGAGAATATACAAGCGTGTAAAGTCAGGGCGTTTTAAGCAGCATCTAATTGATTTCGCTTGACTAAGTGATTCTCTTACAAACAGACGTATTAAGTTAGTTTATATAACTGCAGTTTATTCTGCTGTTATCAGTGAGTCGCTATATTGATCATAGGTCTACCCTGTTCACTTTTTTAACAAGAATTTTCATTCGGCTGTCTAAAACTATCTGTGCGATAGCAATATGCACATTTCAAGTTGACTGTTGACAAGGTGGTACTCATAGTGGATGCTGCGTCTTGACTCATCATAAACTGTTATGTACAAATCATTCTATTTCAAGACTAGTGAGACATTCAAGCAGGACTCAGACAACAAAGGATCACTGGGTCAGCCACATACCGCGGCATCATCAGTAGTATCAGCAGTGAAGGCTGCCTGGCCCACCCACACTTGCCCGGGGTTGCCATACTCTGCTCCAGCGCTCACCCAATACTCCTGCGAAACGAGCCGGGAGCAAGGTGGTGGGACAAGAGAAGGATGACCAAAATATTAATTAAATCAC
>JAWDGP010000196.1:0-47500 GCA_033675545.1 Elysia crispata | reverse complement strand
TGTTTGAGTCCTTTTTTTTTTACCGTCCGCTCCAGACACACATGCACATTTTATACACACACATCCAAAGATTCTTTGAGTTCATCTATTAGTAACAACAGTAATAAATGAAAGAATCAGAATGAAAAAGAGCATTAATAATGTGTTTTAATGTAAAATTTATGAAAAAAATTAACTGAGTTGGCAAAAGAGAGACGTCGAACAATCTTTCATAGTAAAATAATAATTTTTTAAAATGATTTTCATTCACAGTAAGAAGAGATTTCTCACCTTAAGCTGCGTATAGAGAGTAGGCATGGTGATGAGCAACTCGAAGTCATACTTAGTGCCAACTCTCATGGTTGTGTTAGCAGCATTGTCCCCAGTTTTTCTGAAACTGAACTCAACTTCTGTCGGAAAGGAAGACTGCAAAAGAGTGAGTTCATAGACATGTGTAAATCAGGCAAGGGTTACATCATGTTAAAAGGTGATCATAATGAGGAAAAGTGTCACGAACCTGAGCAATCTGAAGTAAAGTATCTGTTTTGGAACCAATGGTGTTGTGTGTTGTGACATAGACGATGGCAATATTAATGATGGTAATAGTGATTATTATTTGTTGATGATACTTTTTTTATAATGGCGGTTTTCATATGATTAAGAAAAGTATGATCAAGTTTTTGACTGTAATGCCACTGCTGATGATATTGATAATGTTAGTACTGATGATTATAAACAATGTAGAAAGAAAAAGAGAGAAGAAAACTCAAACTGAAGGTTAAAGATAGAGAAATTTAAAAATGGTGTGAATAAGACAGACGGGAAGGAGAGAAAGAGAGAGAGAGAGAGAGAGAGAGAGAGAGAGAGAGAGAGAGAGAGAGAGAGAGAGAGAGAGAGAGAGGGAGGGAGAGGGAGAGAGAGCGCGCGCAAGAATTGTGAAAACCGGTTGAAAGCCAATTGAATAAAAGACAAACTAGGCAGAATTTCAACACATGGTGAAATTGTTCATACAGACAGACAGGCAGACAGATAGACATACAAACAGACAGAACGAGAGAGTGAAGGTGAGAGAGATTGAGGGAGGAAGACAAGGGAGATCAGCTGGCGTCTGGCTCCATCATACCCTTTTCTGTCTGTGTAGAGGCTTCACTCCTGCACCATCAGTCAAGTTTGAGAGGACATCGCCAGCCACATCTTTACTGACGGATTTGTCTTCGCCCCGCCCATTCACTGTGACTGACAGCGTCATTTCAGATTTTAATTCGCCATCATTACTGGCAACTATGACGACTTCATATCTAGAGGGAGTTTTAAAAAGAAATTCTCAAAACAATAAAACATTAATAATTGGAAAAGAAAACAAACGTAAAGCCAAAAATAATCACGCTGAAAATATCAATTCAGACATAAATGCAATAAACTGCATTTCATTTAGTTGAAGAGCTAGCCATTTTGTTGACCACTCTATGATATGTTACCGAAGTTATGGGATATATCGTGTTCACCATTTTGTTTCCCTTGAATACAACTTTCATCTTAAATAACATTTTTGTTTGATGGTTTTAGTTCCAACCCGTACACTGATGGCAGTCTTACTCTGTTGTACCTTCACTGTCGCTCTCACTCTCACTCTCTCTCTCTCTGTCTCTCTCTCTCTTTCTCTCTCTTTCTTTCTCTCTCTCTTTCGATCTATCTCACTGTATCTCTTTTACTCTCTTTCCTTCTCCCATTCTTTCTCTCTTTCTCTTAATTTTTATTTTTAAGAAATTCTCTCTTTTTGTCTCATTCCTATTACCTCTCCATCCTTCTCATCTGTTTTTGTAACGCTCATTTCTCAGTCGTCCCGTGTGTCTGTCTGTCTGTCTGCCTCTCTCTCTTTATTTTTTTTCAGTATGCTTCTAGTTTCTATGTTCACTCTAACGTTTTTTTTTCCTCTTTCCAGCGTATCCTGCAAAATTTTATTATTTTTTTTTCTGTCAGCGACTCTTTCCCCACTCTCATCCCTACAATAATTTTTTCTGACTCTTTATTCTAATTATTCTCTGTCTTCATTTCTGACTCAACCGGTCTCTTCTTCCATTTCATTCTTTCAAACCATCCCTCCCCCATTTTTAAGCCCTTTCTCTTGTTCCCCCTCTCGTAATGAAAGGGCGAATAACTCACGATGGCAAGAGATCAGAACTCTCGCCGGTGACCGTCACATCGCCTGTATCTTTATCTATGGAGAATATGGAAGCATCTTCAAGTTTCTCTAAGGAATACGTCACTGAAGAACAATGGCAGCCCTCTGTATCTTTGCAAAGCTCTGAAACAAACAACAACAAAAAATAACATCAGAGCTGGAAAAAATTGACCTTAAAGAACGATACAAGCACAAGCAAAGACTGACGTATTTTGCATTTTTTTCCCCCCAACAGACCCTCAAATCGACTGTTTCATGTAAAAGCCATTTAAAAAATTGCATGTTATTATTGTGTATTACGGCTTGACTTTAATTGCAGCGCGAGCTGAACTTTTGCTGAGAAAGAGACTTGAACTTGGCACCACGATCGCACGGTATTAGCAGCTTTGTTACTAAAAATATATTTGGTACAAAAGGGAGAGCCTGAGCAGATTCCAAATCTATAAAATTAAGGCGGGTTTTAAATCATATAGCGGGTATACATGAGAGAAGATTTCCTAAGCCTAATCTGAGACTAGATCGGTCCCACATCAGTGCTATAACAAACATGATTTTCTTTCTTTCTTTAGTACGAATAGACTAACATGTATGGCATGGCACTTCATTGAGGTTTGAGGAGTTGTAGAGGGCAATGGGGTTTAAAAAGCCACCAAGAAACGTCCGTAACAAAAAAGCTATTACAGGCCCGAAATTCCAACAGATAGCTAGCTAGCGAGATCTAAATCTGTGGTCTGAAGACTTACCATTACTAGAAGCAAGAGATCGAGCCCTAAAGATCTGCTATAGGATAGAAAAGAACGGATTTTATCAACACAACACAGTTTATCTTATGCTCACCAGCATCCAGATCTGAAGCGCTGGCTTCGTAGAGAGTCTCGCCGTGTAGGTGGTCCTCTGTAAGCGTGACGCGATCATAGCCAACCGGAAATACAGGTGGGCGAGATGCTGGTAGCCAGGAGAGAAAAATGGTCAGTGTTGTTGCTTTCGGTAAGAGATACACTGATACTTTCTTTCCTTATCCCTTTTTGTTTATATAATATTATAAACATATATATATATATATATATATATATATATATATATATATATATAGTTTGAAAATAAGTTGGAACAATTGTTAAGAATGCTCAACTGTGGGTCCTTTTCTTAGTTACAGACAATCTTACCTTAAAGTCGCTGCACAAGTGTGGCATGCAGAGACTTTAAGGTAAATTCGTCTATAACTCTGAGTGCATATTTATGCATGTATAAATTTGCGACCGATTTGCGACGGAAATGTAACCACAACACCGAATTACCATATACTGAGGAAAAAAATAACTCAATAGTCATATACAAAATAGGTCTAGTGGTGAAAATACAGAAAAAGTACTGAACCCCAGATCTCTGCATTTTAAACGTAAATTGAGATAATTATATATATCCTAATCTTCTTTCCGTTTCATTATTTTTGGTCATCATATCGTTCTTATATCATCGTATACATTGATCGCTAAATATCGAGCATTAAATGAAAGAGTTGGTTCTTGATTCAACTAGATTACACCTGAAGATCTGTTCTTGGTTCGAATTTCCTGAAACTAAAGCGTCCTTGACAAAGTTAGTCGAAAAATCTACCGAAGTAGCTGATTCTTATCTCCTAGGTCTCTTAATGGGGAAAAACAGATAAAATTTCTATACATCTTCAGTTGCGAATTAGAATACGAGTACAGAATATGTTCTACAGAACGAATAAATGACAAACGCTCTTAAAAATTTCTGTGCTTTATATTATTGCATAGTAACAGCGGGGAAACCTTAACAACTGCATTGATGATATTTTGAAAATTAATGAAACGCCTCAGTATTTTTATGGTTGAAAAGCTTTTCTATTTAAGCATATTTCTTTTGCCTTCCTCATGATAAATTATCTCAGAACGAGTCTTGTTACCTTTCCACGCCTAAGGCGGCTTTGGCCTTGGTTTGCTCTCAAAGTGGGTGTGAAAAAAACAAACAAACTACAAACGAAAGTCTCGGATCTCAAACTAAAACCTCATAATGCCTCTTCTATGGTTAAACTTCAAAGAGAGCGTTTACGGATATCAACATAGCGATTTAGTTTGGGGATTCTAGATCTATTCCTATGGCCAATGTTTTTCTTCAGACAATCACAGGCTACAGTGAATGAAAACCTTCTATTGGTCTCGTAGCTTTTGTATCGAGCAAATTGATCTCGCACAGAGCTTACTATTATTGGATCCGACCCAAAAATGTGACAGTAACCTACACAATTCAAGTGTCTATTCTTTTTAAAGGTCTGTTTACACGAAGCGATTTGCAGCTAGTAACACCATTTCATAAAATGTTCTGATGTCACACTTAGCCATTCGTAATGTTTTTGTAGAACGCAGCAAATCTTCCACTTTCATGTTTCTTTCTAGAAATCACAAACAATTCAAATTGCTGCTCGTGACGTTAGAGCATTTTATTGAATGGTGCTGCTAGCTGCAAATGGCTTTGTGTAAACACACCTTCAAGAGCATTGAACTCTCTCGTCTATTTTTACGATTTAAGCTGTTGTAGACATCCATGAACAAGCTGTCTGATAATTAGCTGCGTTAAGAGACTCTAGCGCTATGCAGTGTCATTGCACTAGATGTGGGAAACATATAATGCAGGTGAATGGATCGTTTTCAGTGAGCTCTGTGCCGCATCATACAAGGTCAGATATCAAGCGGCCAATCTACTGATGTGACAGGTTAGAAAGCCGTATGTCTGTTGCCTGAGAATGAGACCGAGACAATAATCATTGAAGAGCTCTTCCACCCCTGGTAAATGCGAGTAATTCTCATATGGTGCCACCCATTATAATCATTTCATATCACGAGCCATCGATAGGTTTATAAAGCAAACCACAAATATATTAGAGTTCTGTGTCAGTGCTAGATCCTCTGTCTGTAATTACACACTTTGGAGACCCGTCCATTGCCTTCGTGTTGTGAGGCAGATAGCTATGAGTTGCTAAGTAACCTTATGATCATTAATCTAAGTGGACGCAGTTCATCCCCTTTCAAATCTTTCGTCCCTTGTATCTTTCTTGATCATTATGGGCCTTCAATTTGCAAACCAATTAACGTGAAATTCTTTCTTTTTGGCCGACTGGTAAATGTAAAAATGAAACAAACCGAAAGGGCAAACGATGCGAACCGCGAAAGATACATTGTCTTCGACGTAGTTAGAACAGTGCGATCGCCGCAGCATCCATTTTGCGAGTACTTTCAATGGCTTTTCTATTGCTTGTTTAAACAATAAGCTTTTTTTCTATGGAGACCACATTCCTTCTATCAATTCTAAAAATCGACAAAGCGACCAAAAATCGATGGCTCTTTAACTGTCCGCACGAAAGGTCTGTTGAATTTTCTGCTTTGTGAGGGAGAGAAGCTCACAAAACAAAACACATCTTAACATGCAACAAAAGCAATTTCTGAAAACGGAAAAAAATGAGACAGAACAAGATAGAACTAAGGTCGCGAAAAAGGGATACACGATATCAAACTACGTGTATAAAATTATTGAGTACATAAGGCCAGGCATACATAATATTCTAAACTGTATTCGTAGATTCTTTTTCGTTACACTGGTATTGTGGAGTAAATTAAAGACACAAAAGGATACAAGAAGAAACAAAAACTTACCAGACGAATTAGTTTTGTTTATGAAAGTAATAATATCATTATAAAACTGCAACAATAACCCAGTCATGCTCAACACTAACAAGAATTTAACTCTCTCTCTCTCTCTCTCTCTCTCTCTCTCTCTCTCTCTCTCTCTCTCTCTCTCTCTCTCTCTCTCTCTCTCTCTCTCTCTCTCTCTCCCTACCTTTCTTTTGCCCCATCCCGCCTCTCCCATCAAAAGGAAATTATTAAGATTATGAACACAATAATATCAGAAAAAGCTATAGTACAGCGACAAAGCAACGTTATTTTAAAGTCGTTTCCTCTGGAAAAAAGCAGCAAGCTCAAAAACACAGCTCAATAACAATGCTTGAATAATTTCTTTGCCGACTCTATCAGGAAATGTTTAAATAAAAGAAACTTGGGACGATTTAGTCCGCAAATGAAACTTCTTCAACATATTATTGTAATGTAGTCGACAAATTGCAAACCTCAAATTATTTATATTATAAAAGACAACTTTGATTTCTCTCTTCGCTATCTCCTTCAGAACTCTCAATGTACAGTGGTGAAGTTAACTGAATTTTGATCTGTGGAACTAGGCTGAAACTGCAATTGAAAGTTAATTATATTTTAATTATTATTAGTTCATCAAAATAGTTTGCCGAGTTTGTGTTGATGAACCAAATAACATTTAGAAGACTGTTCTTAGCGGTCTGAATTTTCTAAGCTGATTAAGTTTAAAAAAAAAAAAAAATTGTTCTTGTTTACTTATATATATATATATATATATATATATATATATATATATATATATATATATATATATATATGTGTGTGTGTGTGTGTGTGTAGAAGAAAAAAACACGTTATTTTACTTGAATGGAGAGAAAAAAATGAAAAAAAAAAAACTAAAAAATTAAATTAAATTTGACCTACTGCGGCAAAAAGACAAACCCATCATGGAAAACATGCCGTCCTGTGCAGGGAAGTAGTGGTGATTTGATTGGTCAGTATGTTAAGAACAACTGTCACCTTCGCCTTATCTTCCGGAACAGCGGCTGCGAATTTAAGCACCACTTCTGCTTCTTCTGCACGCGTTTCGTACTTCTATACCGTTTTAAATCTAAAATATCGAACAGATCCACTTACTGTCAACAAGGAGCTGTAGAATCATTCAAGTTTAGACATTTGCCACTCTAAATTTGTCTTTCATGAGTTATACAGATTGTGACTAGATAAATATTAATAAACTTTGGAAATTCCGTTGCTTGATTTTTTTTCTCTTAAAATTGTCTGAATGTTGCATGTTTTTACTTTGCATTGGAGGGCTCTTAACACTAAATTAAGTCGAACACTGCATTGTACCTGTCATGGCACCATATTATGGTCTCAGATGGCTGCTTAAAAGATCCCACCGAAGTTCAGTTTCCTTTTTTTTCTTGAGATCTCTCCTTTATTTAAAGAATGTCTTAATGACAACGTGTGAGAAGAATATCAATTGCCTAAAAGTTTTACAAGTATATATTTTAATACTATATTATGTCTGGCTATGGAGAAGATAATATCTGTTGTTTTGGTTTTTCTTTTAGTTTTTTTTTCCTTGTAAAGTTGGCTTCCTTTATTGTTGTAGTCTTCCCTACGTGTTCATTATCATAAAAATTGCTATTATTGAGTGAAGTTGTATGGCTTTGGAGGGGATATGTCTGTTACTTTTGTGAAATTTGCTCTTCTTCAATGTATTTTTCTTCATTTGAACAGGCAAACCTGCTCCAATTTTGAAATATAGTTTTATAAATAATTAGATAAATAATTACTCTCTTAGATATTTTGAAATAACCCTATTACCTTTAAATCATTTTTTAATAAAAATTTGTCTTTGGCACGAACATTTTAATTATGGGCAGCAGAATTATAATTTTTCTAGCTCATCTGTTAAGAATAAAAGTAAAAGCAAACTGAAAATTCTGTAATTTGGGCCGACAAATATTAATTTTATTCAAATAAAAAATAAATAATAATATTGTCAAACGGTGGAAAGTATAATTATGACGTCCTTTAAGGATTTTTATCCCGACCGACCCAGTGGTCTTCACGAAAAATAATCGATCTCTTTAGAATTCATAAAGATAATGTGTAAAGCATACAGATACCTATCTATGGGAAGAGTTTAAAACAACAGACAGACAGGTTCATTTCATTCTTGGGCTACTGTCTATTTGTAAGAACACCAGGACTTGGAAGCAAATCGGGAGAAGAGAACTATATTCCAAAAAAAAAAAGAAAAAAAAAATTGAGAATATGGGTACCTTCCTAAATATTTCCAACTTTTATGGATTCTAATCTTACGCTCAATACTGTGGAAACTTTCAACATCATGCGGAAAATGATCTGCTAGTGTTAAATATTTTCCATCGCCAATAGACATTGGTATCATGGATGGGCAACAAAACATAAGCAAGGGAAAGACAATTTATCAGGCAAAACAAAGATAACTCACCGTATTGATCACAGTTGACTCCGCTCCAGCAGGAGAAACAATCGCAAGTTCCGTCAGGCAGGCTATCTCCGTTTTGGCAGTCGCTGGACATAAGGAATGATAGTGTTTACACAAAAAGGAGTAATAGTACAGGCAATAAGATAGTCGTTGTCTTATAAAACACGCCAGTGAATTGGGTATTCCTAATTTTTTTTATGGCAATAATTCAAGTAAGTATGACAAGTAAGATAGAACATGCAATCAATAGCATAAACTGCATTAAGAATGGACACCATCATCATCAACAGCAACAACAACAACAACAAAAATACCAGTTAGATGCAAAAAAATTGATTGAAAGGGTCATTAACATATTTGTGTTTAAATATTAACATGAAAGATTTTCAATAAACTCTAAACTGGTGACAACCCCCAAAAAATGTAAAATTATTTTAACAACAAGAACATTCCCCTCATTCTTTGGAATCTTGTTGTTTTTTTTTTAATTTGAAGACTTCTTTTTTCATATTAATTTCGGATTTAGAAAAAAGAAAACGGTCTACTAAAACTTTATTCCATTCTTACATCCACTTAAATTAAAGAGGTTTAAATTGTCAATCTTTTCGATCTTTCTCCTTCCCTATTCTCTCTTTCTTTTAAACACACCCAAACTGTTTCATAGCTCTCTCTGTCCCGATCCTATCCTAATAATTACAAAAAAAATTGCAAATTATGAAACTTTACCTTGCTTTGGCAGTACCTGTGGAGTAGATATGATATACAATTAAATCATTCAGCTCTCAAAGAGATCCACATGATAACAAATGTTGTGAGATGGATTTACTTTACAGATTTTTAAATGTAACCTTAATGTTGCTATATGCGTTTCTCAAACTAAACAATTGGTTTATCCGGTAAGAAATATCAGTTAAAATGAAAAAAGTGTTCTCATTCCAAGTTACGAGTGAAAAGTAAGTAAAGTTTTAAAAAATAAATGAAAGTCTATTCTTGTAAAAATAAACCCACTACACATTATACAAAAATAAAAGTTTATAACTTACTAAGGACAGACATAAGCGCTGATACTTTTTCAGGGAATTCATTTAATCATATACCTTCACCAAAAAACTGAAACTCAAGATTTCCACTTTCTTTTTTTTTAACCACGAGATATAGAAATCAATAATTCTGTTTCGCAAATAAATCTCGTCAACAAAAAATAAATACGGCAGTCCACTTTTTCTGCGTAATGCAGTTTTACGAGTTTAATACTCAGAAGTAAATCTAAAGCAATCGCCAGGGCCGTTATCGTTACGAAATTCAGTTGTATGAAATTAATGGTTGTAGAAGGATGTCGTAAGTCTACGCACTATGAGCTTTGTTTGCTAATTTATTACACTTACAACAACAACAACTGTAAACCCAGAAAAATAGAAGAATGGCAAGCTGCCGTTCTGTACAAAATATTCGTTTCCTCATATCGAATTCACAGTTCGGACTTTGTTTTCTGTAAAGAAAAAAAAAACGATTTTTAGAACTGAGATGATTATATCACCAATTTACAAAAGTAGAAAAGAAAATTGTATATATCATATATATATATATATATATATATATATATATAAAACCATTAAGGTCAAGAAGAGAGAACCATAGAGACCGAGGCTTCCTAAAATACAAGCATGTTTGAGTTATAGTGACCCATTTTTACAGAATTTTACTATGAACGCACTTGTAATTCACCATACAAGCCTAAACAACAAAAATATCTAACTGTCCTTACTCTACCAAATACATTTGTTAAATGATATAGCTCACTCGTATACTTACTGCAAAAGTTTGTTCACTTCGGTGACACGGCCTGTCTTTCAGGAAGCCTCGGTGGAGACCCATCTATGCTAAATCTAAACATCAGCGATATTGCTCAATCGAGCATTTTTTTTTCCAGCAATCTATTGATGCTAAGGCTTTAGAACTCCATGAAAAAATATATATAAGAAACAGATTTCACAAACACAAATAAAATAAAAAGAAAAGGAAAAGCACACGTAACACTAAACAAAAACTCAAGTTGTGCGAAGGAATAACGAAAGAGAAGATGAAAGGTAAGATTTTCCCCCTACGAGATGAGATACATTTTCTTTTCTTTTCAAAAATGTCAAATTCGCATTTCTACCTCGCTCTCTGATAATCCATCTCTGCACTTACTGAAATACTAACTTAAGCTACCCAAAACGATGGATCTTAGCGTAATGTAAGTAAATATAAGATAAAAATGATATCACTACAAAACCTTTCAGTACATCTCTTAAGACCATTCTCACCGCGATCTTTATGGTGATTTTTTTTTTTTTTTTTGCGGACATTTTTATTTCTTTTCGCACATTTCTTCTGATGCGACGTCAACCCTAATTCTACAATCTTCTTCTTCTTGTTCTTCTTCTTTCTTCCTCTTTCTTTTTCTTCTCCTTCTTCCTTCTGTCTCCTTCTCCTTCTCCTCCCTCCTCCTCCTCCTCCTCTTCCTCCTCCTCCTCCTCCTCCTCTTCTTCTTCTTCTTCTTCTTCTTCTTCTTCTTCTTCTTCTTCTTCTTCTTCTTCTTCTTCTTCTTCTTCTGCTTCTTCTTCCTTTTCTTCTTCTTCTTCTTCTTAATTATTATCGCTAATTTTTTTTAAACTATATCTTTCTTTCCTTCAGCAAACCATTATTTAATTCCAAATTTGGCTTTCTTTTTGTAAAGACTTATACAATAACAGTAAAACTATTCAACAGGTATTTAAAAATTTGATATTTGAACAAAAAGAACGGGGCTGTTAAAGCATTCTCGTAATCGTTTTTATATGGCTAGGAAGAATCTATTTTATCATTGCTTTTGATCGCAATAAAAGCTTTTTTTCATGCAATCGTCGCACTTTTATAATCAGAAAACATTCACATTGCTCTTGAAATGTAAAGAATGATAAAATTTAATGAACTGGATAACATGGGTAAAAGTAAAAATAACGTTACTTAAATTTTGTAACAATTTCGTATAAAGTATTATAACTTTACAGGAAAGTTGAGGCGTTGCTTCCTTTGACTGACCTTTTCTTGAAAATCCTGACCGATCTTGATTTTAAATCAGTTGTTCCACAAGAATCAAAACCTAAATAAGTTGTAAGATTCCAGCCGCATTGAACTGGACCCAAAATTTGTTCTGTATACGCGCGGATGGAGCTTGCTGAACGAGCGCTTGGCACAATGTCCGATATGATGTACTGGTGCTGCTGAACTGTCGTCAATGACTGTTCCCAGACTGCCCGTATGACGACAACGCATTGAAGATGCAAATAAAGCAACCATAATAGCCATTTTTCCTCAAAGTGCCGATGTATAGGTGAATGGATGGATGAATGGGGGCGGGTGTGCAGAGACCATAGATCTGCTATTAGACTTCATTGATTTTCTCAACTGCAGAAAATGAGTATCGAAATCAAGAGAAGAAAATCGAAAACAAAAAAAAAGGAAGTAAGAGCACCCGGGAAGAAAATTATCTCTTTGCGCTCGTTCAATTTGTATGGTAAGAATAGTTCAGACAAAAACAAAAGAAAGTTGGTCTGGCCCATCTAATAATTCTTTTTCCATCTGGGTTCAACTATCAAAAAACTTATTTGCCAAGTCTGAGATATCAAGCAATGGCAAGGCCAGAAATCCTCTAATATTAATGTATTTTTCAAGGCTTCTAGAGTTGTGCATATCTTGTATCTGAAAAACAGTTTCTAATCAAATGGAAACTTTCAAGTATCACCTTACAAAATCAAAATTAGTTTTTTTCTTTTAAAAATGGTTTGTTTTGAGTGTTTTTGTTTTTGTCTCTTTCATTGTTGTTAACTCGGGATATCCGATACGATATCTTAAAAATTTGAAATGGCCTTTGCGTGGCCGTATATGTATGTGAGTGTGTGTGTGTGTGTATATATATATATATATATATATTATATCGATCATTCCAACTTATCTTCAAACCATATGGGTGTATATATATATATATATATATATATATATATATATATATATATATATATATATACAAATTTATTTATTAATTTATTTATTTAGTTTAGAAAATAGGTTTGTTTGCAAAATTTACCAACTAAACTTAAAGGCATAGACGGTTAATCTCAGAAACCCAGCCCAATATATTTCAAAATAAAACTTTCTAAACCATTAGTCATTCATTATAACTATGAGTGAATTTAATGCAAGTCTAGAACTTAACATAATGTTCCTAAGCAAAATCTAGATTTTATATATAGGTTTTGATTCATTCAAAATATCCGCCAATCCTTTCGTTTTACATCGTGTATCGGTAAGGCGTATGGCATGATCTAGGTTTTTGTATTCGATATCCATTACTCCACACTCTTATCGAATATATTTTTTTAAAAATAACACTAATCTAACAATTTTAGTTATGTTTGTCGCCATTGTGATTTAACACGTCTGCATTTGCAAATTACGATCAGCGTCTACGAAAACTCTTAGATCTAAATCTAAAAAAAAAAATCCTTTGCAATTGTTGCAGATATCAACGTCGATTACCATAATATTTAAAAAAGAACTCTTAATCGATACAAAGCCCAGAATCTAGATTTAGATTTAGCCCTAAAGAAATTAACAGATTATGGAAAGAGGATCATTGATCAAATGCGAGAACGATTTTTTTTGTGTAGTTGTCTGTCTGAAAGTGAGCCATGTATGCTGAAGCCACCATATCCGATCCCTAACCGGAAGGTTGTGAGATGTGGCTACCTGCGTGTTTTGTTGTAGAACCTTTTTGCTGACTCAACTGCTGGGGAAAATCCAAACATGGGGTCGTCGGAAAGATCTAAAAAAAGACCCTCTTTACTCGAATCTCGAGTGTTTATGTCCTCGATCGCATTTTCAAGGCTTTAAAAGCCCAAAAATGTTGCAGAACAGAAACATTCTTTCTTTTGTAATTTGTGTACAGAACAGTATTGTTCTAGAGCGCTCTTAATAAATGTGCTGCAATATTCAGCCGGGCCTTTTAAATATCAGATAGAAATCAAACAGATCACATTTAGACTTATAACTAGTCCATTTATGGAATTATTAGACTTACAAACTTGTTTTGGTTAGCTTTAGGCCGTAGTATATTTGAGATATTAGACTGCTATTCGCCTTTAAATGTTGAAAAAAATAATTAAAAACAATGAATTGATACTAAACTCAATCAGTGTTTACCTAGTTTTGCCTCAGGTGAACTCAGTGCCGCAGACTTCAGAGGCTCTGTGTGCAATTGAATCATGAGCTGTTTTTTATGTTTGTTTGTTGTTTTTTTTTTTTCATCATTTTAAATTTTTTTATTGTAAATTTGATGGAAACCGAAAGGAAAACTAGTTTTACACCTATTATGATAAAATACAGAAAGCTCTCGTTCTATTTAAAAAGAAAGATCCATGTTTGGAGAGTAAAGTAATAACAAATTTGTGATTTGTCTTTGGTAAACATAAGGTACTTAAGGAATCGACCTAGTCTGAAGTATGTTAAACACGAATTCCAATTCTTTTATGTAGAATGTTCTTTTTTTTTTATCCGCTCTTTATATCAACCATCCACTGATGCAGCGTGACCTGAGATGCCGTCATGGGACATCCATGATAGAAGGTGCCAGTACCGTAATCAAGCTGTATGACTTAGCACTTCCCTATCTGCATTTCCCAATCGACCTAGTCCGGAGTATGTTAAACACGAAAATTCTTTTATGTAGAACGTTCTTTTCTTTTCTTTTCTTTTTTTTTCTTTTTTGGTTTGTCTCCGCCCTTTATATCAACTACTCACTGATGCAACGTGACCTAAGATGCCGTATCGGGACATCCATGATAGAAGGTCCCAGTACCGTAATCAAGCTGTAAAACTTAGCAGTTCCCTATCTGCATTTCCCAATCAACTTCATCAAGACCTCAAAATCCATTTCTTTTTAACCTTAAAATATTGAACCAGCATTGCAGGGAGTATTTGTGAATATCGATATGCATAAGTTCAACTATATAAGGTGTTTTTTTTTTTTTTTTGTATTTTGCAAGATGGCAAGATCCAGAATCTGGATCTAGATCTAACCCTGGTTCTGGGCACAGCATTTATTTCAGTTATGTCGAAGCGACTATTCTCAAATGAAAAATATGAGAAAGAATAATATATCATTGGATGAAGTTGTGAGGTCGGATCAGCCAATATAGAATTCGTGGTTTGTTTTTTGTTTTTTGTTTTTTTTAATTGTTTAAAGGTACATATACAGCCACCAATAGAATATTAAATAGGTCTGCTAACATGCGAATTAGTGGCATTCACAAAAAGTATGATGGAGTATTGTTTTACAGTGTGTAAAATATAACCTGAATGAGAACAACTCACATCTTAACAAGAAAAATAAGATACAAAATAAAAGTGAGGACAGTAGGCTACTTTAATCGATTGAAATTTTCATCAATAACAGATAAAATTCCTTTAACCTACAAAATTTTCTTCCTGAAAATAAAAATCACGTTAATGACTTTACGGAGCGTAAAACATTAAACAGCATACACAGTTAATCAAGACATCCTTCGGACATCATGATTTGAATTGGGACATATTGATATAACTTTAATGCTATTCGTCTTAGTTCAACATTAATGAGACAAAAAAGTAAAAAGGTAGAGGCTAGTTAGAGAAATAAAAGAACTTTCTATTAAATGCGTCCAAATATTTAACTTACTCTGAGAGATAAAAAAAAAAAAATAGCATGACTGTTACTAAATGCTTGAAAAAACAAAACGAGGAATAGATATCAAAAAGAGTAACTAAATTTCTTTTTTAACGGTTGTTCAATTAGTTTAATCAACTAGAGGTTAAAATAGGGTCTGTAATGCTTAGAACATATATTGGAATCCTACAAGAGGCGCTGTTTGAAAGGATCCTTGAACTTAAACACTTGGTATGAAGGTATCCTTTATTGAATTTCTTTTCTAATCATTGATCCATTCTCATACACACACACACACTCTCTCTCTCTCTCTCTCTCTCTCTCTCTCCACCACCACCACCACCCCCTCCTCTCTCTCTCTCTCTCTCTCTCTCTCTCTCTCTCTCTCTCTCTCTCTCTCTCTCTCTCTCTCTCTCTCTCTCTCTCTCTCTCTCTCTTTTAACCGCTCTCGGTGTCTTTGCTCATCTCTTTGTCTCTTTCTTTCTATGAACATCTCAGTTTTTCTATCCGCAAAACACTTTCAACTTTCGCTTTCTTCTTCGTGCTCTCCTGTTCTGTCTCTGTCTGTCTTTGAGTATCCCTCTCTTTCTCATTCTCTTTCGGTTTCTAGTTACCGGTACCTTCCTCTTTTACTCTACCTCTCTTTTCGTCATTGTCTAACCACGCCCTATTTCGTAACCCCCAGTATTTATCTGAGGAAACGATATTGAAATTGCTACAAATACCCTTTTGATCGGTTGGGTGAACTTACATTCATAACAAACGTTTTGAAAATGTATTGATAGTTTGACAAAGACCTGTTCAGCAAGACCACTTAGATAAATAGGAAAAAATGTTTCATTGACCAGTAACAATTGCCGAAGCCCTATCCGTAGGAGGAATAAAACAACTGCAAAAATACGAATTTTGAAGAACAATAATAAGAACTGAAATTCGATTTGTTTGTTTTAGAACAAAGGGGTGTTCGCCTTTGTCATAATACGCGACTGTGGCCATCAATAGTTGTCATTAAAATACCGTTATAATCGTCAGTGAAGATGACACATTATTATTTTCAACATAACAAAATCGAGAATATTGATTTCAGTAACCCTGTTATTTTCATATCCGTCAACGTAATCGTTTACAGAAAATATTGCCATTAACAATTTTAATCCCATTCTCACTATGAGTCTTCCGATGATGTTATGAGATTTATTATAGTGGCATCTCAATGATTAACATTAGCAACATTTAGATATTTTGCCGTTGTTATCGTTAAATCCATCAACATAATCGTTACCATTATTAACAAAATTGTAATCATCATCAAGATCAATCTCAGCCTCTTGATCATCGTCATCGCATCATTTTGACTATGAATGTAATTACCATCCTATCAAGTTTTCTTGAGCTTTTTTATGCTTAGCTTGACAGCTTCGAAGGTATTTTTTTTCTGCAGTCTGAAATTAACTATTAACGTTTTATGACTCTTGGAATCTTTCGCAAGATCACATGGAGCAGAAATTTTCTGAACTGTTCTAGGCTAATAGCGTTATAGCCTGTAGAACTCGTTATATACGAAAACGAGAGTGCAGGAAATAAAACTGATTACTATTTTGAGTCACAAGCCATAGCTTTTTGCAAGATTTTTCCACCACTTGAGAGGCCATACACACTGTGAAGGGCCGCGGGGTATCATAAAACATTTTATTTACTTGAATCAAAATCGTTTGGCATTGTTATGAACTTCAGCTTATGGTTAATTTTTAGTCTCTTTAGTTTCCCAAAGAAACTAACACTTAAACCGTAGATTTCCATTAATCCAAGATTAAGGTTTGATTCGTGGGAACTGGTGTCCCTTGTGGCTGTTGCACAAATAAAACTTCTTAAAGGCATGACTCTTGTGAAGTCGCATTTTTGCGTTTAATTTCTTAAAAGCATTTTCTGATATAATTTCTTGTTATACTATCGGTCTTTATCATTAATCTGCGTTTTTCCTCTCTTCCTTTTCTGCCGCAACAAATTTCAAAATATCACAAATAGCCTTTCTTTATAGAAAACAAATGGTAAAAGTTTTGAGTTTTCAGAGAGAGTTAATAGCCATAGACACAACATAAAAACTATACAGAAGGGGAGTAACAAGAAAGAAAGAATGTGTTCGTCCAAAACATATAAACAGTTAAAACGGATGTTCAATCTTTGTTTTCAAAGTATACATGAGTTTGACGTTCATTTTCTGAATTTAAAATCCTTGCCTCACTATTTACCGTGGGAACCTCTTATGTAGGCTTAAATATCATATAAGCGAGAGAGAATAGGGAAAAGTAGTTTTGTTCGAATGGAAAAAAAAAAGTTTTTAGACATTGAGTGGCAAACAAAAGATATTGATGTAGAACCCCCCCCCCCCCTCCCCCCAGCTGAAATATAATCATGTCCAAGAATAATATGTACTATGAACATTAATAAAGAGGTAGAGAGAAAATCCTTGAACAGCTCAAAATGTTTAAGAAACTTGAACTTAGGTGGGAAGATTTTGTTTATAAAAAAATCTAAACTAGTTAAAATGAAGATAATACTGATGATGACAAGATAAACAAGCCCTTATAAGATAAAAAAAAATATTTGTTGCTATGGTTTTCTGGTTTCAATTGAGACAAAAAATTCTCGCGACGTCTCCTCAGTTTGACTGCAGTTCCAGTGCATACTCCATATGCGAAGTGCGGGGTAGAAGAGTGCAAGTAAAAGGCGAAAATGTAATAATTTATTGACGAACATGAATATTACTCAACGTGCACTTAGACACTGATGAAACTAAAAACATGCACCCAACTATTTGAAAGCAAAGGATGTGTATTTTTCATCGTGTCGGAATGGGATAACAGACTAAGCTTAAAAAAGTGTAAAGTAACTATCTTTGCTTATGATGATATCTTTTACATGTAAATCAATATTTTAAGATAAAGAAGAAAACAGTTTTAGACTCATAATTTAACGGTGAAGGCCGATCTGAAAGCAAAAGGGCAGATAACCAGTCTAAACATTGTAAAGAGTGTAAAAAAGTTTAATTTACAGCGAGATCTGAAGTTATTTCTTTTGTGGAAAAAATTCGATATGACCTCAAGATCAGAGATGACATTGTAATAACTACAAATCAATTTCTCGTTAAACATTATTCACTACTGTGGGATTTCGGACTGGCTGTCGCATATATCTAAAATTCCAATGCCCAGGCTTCAATGGTACCTCCTCTATTGCTAATAGAATTCTGCAATAGTTGAAGAACTATGACCTTGTAAAGAACCAGTTTTATCCAAATCAGGAAGCATCTACTACCCAGGCATGCAGACAAAACTTCATTATGCAGAATCCAAAGTTTAAGAAAATAATTTCATAGCATCCTTTATTACCGTTCTGCATGACGAAATAAATACTTTAAGCCCTTCTTCCTCTTTTGTGACATTTTTCCTCTGCTGCACCACACCTTTATCAACTTCGCATTAATACTTCCACAATAGAAGTTGTAAAAATTCACTTCAGTCAAACATTTTAACTATTGTGCAACTGTTTTATATTAAAAATATGAACGTTTTGGGGTTTTTTTTGTTAAATATGTAAGGTATTGATCTCAACTCTGATCTCAAAGATACGAATACATAGTGATGCAGTTCAATGTGAAGAATTCAATAAAATCACCTAGTAATCCGAATAAAAAGTGAAACATTTACAAAGAGCAAGCCGGAGAGAGAAAAAAGGGAGAAAGAGAGAGGCAGACGGATAGGTAAAGACTCAAAATGTATAGACGGAGCAAGCCAGCTGGATTGAGGATAAATAATTCGACGCCTCAGTTTACATTTGTTCTATGTCCAGTTTAACTAAAATTAGAGCTAGCGTCAATTTCCATCCCCTAAAAAGATTATCTATATGCCCTGTTAATTATAGAACCTACAGACAAGCAAAAAGGGTAAAGTTTTCAATATATTTGTTCTATGTTCAAATTATGAGTATAAGGTGAATGAAAGTTCAAAAGCCATTTTCTCAAAACTGCGTCATGTGGACATAGAACAAATGAAAACTGAGGCTTCGAATTGTGTGTGCATAGTGTATCAATGCCATTAGAATAAAGCTTTTGAAAACAAAGAAGCCAAGTTTTTTCGAACAAAAATTAAAACGCGTCCTTACTATAAAAACTAATGAAAATTTTGAGGCCAATAAACCAACATTTTTCTTTTATTTGGCAGTATGACTTAAAATATTTGTTGAACATATAAAATTCTAAACTCATCTTTATAAATAAGGAAGGACAATCTGCCAAGACCTCTTTGCAAATTTTTGAAAAAAATAATAATCCGTTTATCCATATATATATATATATATATATATATATATATATATATATATATATATATATATATATATCTCGAAGTTCATACTATAAGTCCATGACAAAAAGAAAGATATTTCGGTGAGAAACCTCTGGCCCAAATCATAAGTTTATAGCGGAAATATTGATCAAATGCATGGGCTTGATAGACTGATCATTGTTTGAATGTGGTCAAGTTTAATTAAAATAGAAGCATGGTGATTATGCTTTCTCGAGCTATCAAAGCCGATAAGTTTCTTGACCAATGATAATGTCAACCGAAGTTTTCCCTCTGGATATGTTCCTAATAAGCAGTCAGGGATGTCACAGAAAAACATTCATGAGGTCAAGCAACTGTCGTCCTTGATTTCAAGAGAAGATTGACGTAATCAATGTTTTCTCGGTGAACGTCATGTTAAATGTCAACGATCCAATCCAATGTATCATTTAAAGCAATCTTTGAGGTAGTTTACAGTCAAAAGAAAAATTGAAACTCTAAGGCCTTTTGTTATCCCGTAAGCAGCGGCTTACAACTTTTGTCAAAATGCACACTGTTAACTGCAGCTGGACAAAATAAAGTTACCTTGAAAGATCATGAATTTCAGAAGATAAACCGACAACTCAATTCCAGATGATTTTAATACCGATCGACATAAATATCTAGACAGTTAAAATCCCAACCTCAACTAGCAGTCGCATTTTAAGGCAAAGATCGCTATTTTTGAAGCCGTTACCAAACTGGTAATTGTTTGCACCTATCCCCAGTGAGGTTTGAAATCAAATGTTTTTTTTTTTTTTTTTCGTAAATTGCATATTCACAGAGATCATTTTAGACTTCTTTAGGTTTATTAGAGAGCTGAAAATATTGTTAGGTATCGTCAGGCTTGACAAAACAGAGCGAGACACGTCGGCTCAGTCATAAGAGAGCGTAAGAAGCTAACTTCTAAAGTGCGCAATAAATCTTTTCAGGTGAACCTCCATCGAGTTAGGCAAGGCTGACTGAGTTGAAGCTTTAAAGTCGCATTATTGAAATAATTATGAAGTTGCCCAATCATATAAGGTTTTATAAAAGATTATGGTTTTGCTGCCATTAGGCAGAGGACAGCATGTATGGGAAAACTTCAAGTTGACCTTGTGTTGTCAAAAACCACATGGATTGTTCACGTGATGAAGAAATAATTTTATTCCCGCGTTATACTAGCTCTAGTTTTATATGTCTAGACACTTGCTGTTCCAGCCATGCAGGCTTGTAAACCGTTTTACAGTATGCATTGACAGAAGAAAAATATGTACTGCTCCAAGCAGTACATATCTCCATCTATTCATTAGGCTACCTGTAAGTCCATTTATCATAAGCCACTTAGCTCTGCAGGTCCTTGGGGAATGCTTTGGGTGTGGGGATAGATGAGATCAGTAAAACATGACCTAACCAACCCAGAGGCCTCTGAAGTACTTAGTAAACTTGAGTATTCTCACTAAAGTTGTATTGATTAAGCACTTGTTTCGATTGCTTTGTCTTTTAAACTACTTCTATTTTACGAGCTCTAATAGCTGTCGATCTTTTTCAGGAAGAGCATCGGGTGGATGGTTCCTCATGGACAGCCTGGAGGATTTTTTAACTTTCAAGCCAATTGTTGTTCTACTGGGACTCTCCGGGTAAATCGATACACAGTTCGGTGCATGAGCGTAGGACACATTGCTGCCGGTAAAATTTCTATGATGATTTTTTTGCTTTTGTTTTGAGTTCTTTTAGCGCAACAGAATCAAATACCAAAACAAATGTCAAATGCATACGTCGCCCGATATATTGTCTTCGGTGTAAGAATTATAACAACCGTTGCCATCAATGTCGATGCTTTAATTATGCCATATTTGAAGGAAATGAAGTAATACGTACTAAAACTCGAGTTTTGTAAAATCATCTGCTATGAATGATAAACGAAGGAAGTAATGGTAGGCCTATTTAAATTACATTTGAAGGAACATGAACAAAAAGTATCCACATGGTATAACCCTTTAGAAGTGCATTTATTTAGAAAACAAGAAGTTATTTCTGGAAAAGTTTCTAAACTAAGAGAAGATATGGCTACTTCTTCCAAATAGTTATGCAAACTTTGATCCGAAGAGAGCAAGGGTAACTTTTTTTCTCGTTTTCAATTTTGAGACACTAATTTTTTCCTTTTTCTTAGTTTTTCGCAAAGTTGGCCCACCATATTTATCCGCCAGTAATAAACACCATTTTGTCTGTGAACCTATGTGTAAATTTTATTTAATATGAAAAAATATCTTATTGGACTGTTGTTCGATGGCACTGGCCTTAACTAAATAAGGATCTTTCTAAATTAAACTTAGTAATTATATCACATTTTCAGTTAGATAAGATGTAGCTCTGAGTGTATAAACTGTAGTTTGGTCTTCAATTTGTGTAATCAATGTTTACTTCCTTTCTTTTATCTTGAGTTTTTTTCTGCTATGATATCTTGTGAAAATGGAATTTAGGCATTTGGCTTCTTGTTTTGTATTATTATATTTTTTAGTTGTAATAATCCAGTCCATTCAAAGCAAAAACAATCTGAAATTTCAGTCATACTGGGTGGAGTTCAGTTGGCTGACGTCGGAGTTGAAGCACAAGTTGGCTAAGCAGATCCCTGCATATTTATATCAAACCGAGACTGTGAGCCAAAGAAGCATTGCACCCCGTCGATGAAATGAAAATCAACTTTGTGACTGAGCTAGGAACTCTGACAAAGATTTCAAGAAAATCACACTAGAGGGAAAATAATTGAAACATTTCTTACCAGTTTGTCTCATATCTTTTATAAATTATCACAACTAATACGCGTCGTACCTTTCGCCTGAAAAATTTGCGGTTTTAAAAATACATGTATGTGCGCAGAGCTTATCTCAGATGATGTAGTCGAAGTTTCCACTCAGCATTTCCAAACCTAGTTCTAGCTTGTTTTTTTTTCTGTCTTTCAGTGTCTGTCTCTCTGTCTGTTAGTCTGTGTATGTGTGTGTGTCTCTCTCTTTCTTCTATTTTTTTTTCTAATCTCACTCACTCACTCACTCTCTCTCTCTCTCTCTCTCTCTCTCTCTCTCTCTCTCTCTCTCTCTCTCTCTCTCTCTCTCTCTCTCTCTCTCTCTCTCTCTCTCTCTCTCTCTCTCAATTTGTAAAACATTTTCATTATTTATTGTGGATGCAATATCCAATTTCTTTAGTACAATTTGAAACAAAATTTAAACATTTTGGAGAGTACTGAAATCTATGATGAAGATTATAAACAAAACTCGTTCGTAATTATTTTTCAACATGAAACGACTCCACAATAATAGAGTTAAGATGTACTTGAATTTACAATAAAATGCAGTGGATTTATATTATTTTTAATGAAGAAATTTCTCCCACTGTTACTTCGTGACGATTGTGTCGAGAGAAATCTGTCACCAGCAGTGTCTTTGTGGGGCGGTGATATAAACGAAATCTGGGGGTCGAATTCTCTTGTCAACTCTTGAAAATGTCCACACACATGTAGTCACAACTCTTCTCAGTGCCAGACGACATCACAAATTTTTGTATCCAAACAATCATCCGTAAAAAAAAATGGGTGTCTTAGACTTTTATTCAGCTGTATAACTCAAGCCTGGGAGCTCTGGATCAAGATGTTTCTGTTTAAATATTGACCTTGATGCTCTCCCCTTTCTTAAGACAATGTTTTGTCGTTTCGACGGGTCGATTCAGGGCCTTGAGGTGGACAATTTAAGACGACATTGTAGTAGTACAGTATTAGCGGCTTTCTGTGTAGGTAATGAGATGGCATCATACGTCACTTCCTGATGAAAGTAGGATTACTATTTTATAACAGTTGTAGGCACCAATTGTTCTTTCCTGGAAAGAAAGATTTGCGAACGTATGCATATATGTAAAAACATAATTACATCCCTCTATAAGAGATGAATCTTACTCCTTAAGATCTAAGGTGAAAATAAGTTTTAACCCTCCCGTTTAAAATACATACATTAATCTATTTATTTGAAGATACAATTTTGTTTTGTTTTTGACACCTCAGTTAAACCAATTGTACAATCAAATATGTAGACATGGACTGTAGATTAAATATGCACGTATTATAAATATAAAGCCATGGCATCCAAGCATACAATTCAATCACGTAGTTGTGAAATTTTACCATTTCATCACAACTTTAATAATTTACCCCAAGTCTACACTGTAACTGATGAATCTGAGACTTCAGCAAAATCTCTCTATACTCACTGCATTAATACTTTCATTTGTTCAATTTAAATGCCAGAATGCTACGTTTCATTTGAAATGGACGCTCAGTAGTCTATGTGAAGTTGTTTTGTATAACCCAATTTTTTAAACATTCATTACCCTGTCGGTTAAGATAACTGTACGGCTAAGAATTCCAGCAAAGTAAAGCACTAGATGCACTTAGTGCGAAAATTCATAGCTTTCTAAAAAGCGTTTAAAGGACCTAAAAATAATTTGGAAAAGTACATGCATTTAATTAGTCGATTTTCTATATTTCAGGAAAACATGGAGAGAGAAAAATGGAGACGTTGCTTTTTTAATACGGACTAGGTGTGGCAGTATCTAAATATTACAATATAAATGTTATCAAACTAAAGAAAAAGGGTTAAAGAGAAAAAACAAATATAAAAGTTCAGGATAGATAGCAGTTTATCTTGTTTATCAATAATTAAAGTATCCTCATAAAAACAGTCTTGACATTCGAAATAATTTTTCCACAAAAGTGTTTACGCGGAATTCCAGTTACCGTACTTGATATTATATCATTCATATGCAACTGAATTAGGATATTGTCACTATCACATGCCAGTGTGAAGACAAAATAATTGATTAATTAAATTCATTACTACATGAAGCTAGAAATGTGTGAAGAGATGGCAGAAAGAAATAATTAGAATTATATTTAAGTTTATTTATCCTAATTTAGAAAAAAATCGTTTTCCCCCTCAGTAAAATGAATCTGGATTTAGATCTATATCTAGCCCAGTCAGTAGGCCTAGCCTTCTAGCAAGTTTTAAAAAGTAGTTCTCTTTCTTTTTAATCTGTCTCTGGATGTTGTCTTTTACAAGCAAAACTATGTGATGAATTCGTCTTAAAAAGTTTATATGCCTTGCGGTTGTACAAAACGAACCTTACTAATATTCCATTAGTCAATTTGCGATAAAACCTTTACCGTACTTTCCCACTTCTCTCACCTACTTACTTACACACAAGCCAGCCACCTCCCCACCCCCTAGGCTGAGACTGTTGATAATTATTTTATTCGCTTGCGTTTAAGTATGTAATATCATATGCTAGCAAATAAACAACCCTTTGAATATCTTCGCAGTTTTCTTTAACTTAAGACAACGATAATTTTAATCAAAAGCTCTAACTTCTAACTCATTTAGAATACTGAACCAGTTTTCTATTGTGCCAACATTTGCTTTTAAATTTGCACTGTCTATCAAAAGTAAGACAGCAGCAAGACGAAAATTTGTAAACTCACTGCGAAGCCGTCAGAAGATACGTTGACATCGACGACTCAGAAAAAAATAATGTGAAACGACTATCAACCACATAGGTCTAAAATAGAGCATTATTTGATCTTCCACCATGTCTAATGTTTGGGAGAAAGAAAAAAAAAACATGATGAAAAGACATATTATGCGGTGCAAAGAGTGTTTAGCCCACAACAAAGTATGATAGTAAGATTGTGCCCGCTTGCTGAAGGGGAGATAATAAGATAAATGGCTTGTTTTGTCAAGTCTAAATATATTTATATACCCCTTCGAACATCCTTTATTTAGGCTGGGTTAAATGCGAAGCTTTGCATACATGCAAGGCCGTACACTCACTTTTATGAATTATTTATCAAACTCAATAGACCTACATTTTTAGGCCAAATATCATGCAGAATATTTTATGTTTGTATCGGTTGATAATATATATATATATATATATATATATATATATATATATATATATATATGTATTTTTTTTTTTTATTTTTTTTTAATTCAATAGGTTTACTTTATTCTTAATATTTAATTTTATTCTAATTTTAATAAAATCCATCATGGTAGTTAACCACAAACAAATCCCCCATAACTCCTCAACGGCCCAACCATACCCTGTACTTTTGTTAGGCGTAGTTGGGTGGTTACAGAAAAGTCATGATTTTGAGTTGTCCTGCCGTTTACTTAACTTTCTATCCTTTTCATTTTTTTTTTAACGATTCTACATCAGCTTCAAGTTTAGAGTTTCTAAGAGAAAATGTCACCATATAATTATTTTAACGTCACATGCAACAATAACAATAGTCAAAGACTACTGTACAAAAGTCGTAGAATCTTGTGATACGCCACATTAATAATCGTATACATACATGCATTATATTTGTACAAATGAGAAGTTGCATAAGTCACATTTCACATTTTGCATTACAACTTGAACGAGTTCGCTTTGACAATTTAAAAATTAGATAATATTGATACGGTAGACGGATTACATAAGTGAGAAGCCCACAATATGCTTTGGTCTTGGAGACAATATGAAGTTGCTTTGGAAATAGCAGGATTCTGCATTAATGTAATAGAGAGGTTCCACTGTTTAGCCCACAGGTAACAAAATGTCTAGTAAAAATGGGTTATGACGTTGCAGTGGAGTTTGCAGAGATCTGCTATATGTTTTTTTTTGGTCTTTTTTTTTCTTTAAATACTCATCTTTTTGGCTGCATTGATGAATCAAGGGCTTGCGAAGAGATATCGAGCGAATTAAAAGAAAACAGATTCATGTAACTATTGAATTCTAAGATTTATTTCAACAGAATACATGGGTGCAAGTGTTCGAGGTAGGTGAATCCTGAAATTTTATTTTTCCCTCCAAACCCCCAGGCCTGAAAAGCTTCGCGGCCACCTCGAACTGTCATAAAAGCAAATAGACACATGCATATTTATATCAAACATAAAGATTTCAACTTTCGCTGGCACAGTCCATTTTTTTGTCAGCTCCATTTATACTTGTGATGTTGATCAGTTTACTGAGACATGTGTAGGAGAGCTTTTCTGCGGTATAGAGTATCAGGAACTATAATTATAATGACACTTCTGTGGCATAAACTCAGTGGCAAACTTAGATTTACTAGCATGAAGTGGTTGGCTCTGTGATACATTTATGAAGTAATGAGGGCACACTGAAAGTTTAAAACAAAAAAATGCAGAATACTAATGAGTGGCAAAACTTATATGCAGAAATCTATACAAATGCAAACAAGGTTTGAAGACACTATTATTATCACTTTCAGTCAATATAGGTATAGCAATGAGAGAGGTGGAACTTGCAAAAGTCAAGTTGCAGTGTTTGAAACCCCTCCTTTCAGAGGATTCCACTCAAGAATGGCTACTGCATCCAGTAAGGGTGACTTTTTCAATGTTATACTCTTATCATTTTCCTTCTAAAATCACTTCCTTCTCCATTTGTTTTGAAGACCTTGCTTCAGATCATCATTCTGTCTGTTTCTTTCCAGTCAAATACTTCATCTAGAAAATATTAGCAAACAAGGCAGCTATATTTAACAGACAAATTTACATCTAGTTGTATCAGTTCCAAAAGAGGTGAAACAGGTGCTTTTAAATAATCCAAAGACCGCAGAAAAATCACAGAAGCTTCAATAGATTTAGATCTAAGTTAAAAAAAACCGCAATAATTTCACTCAACTAGTCTAGATTTCTAGAGAACAGCAATGAACGCATGGAGCTATTAAATTGAAAGAAAGAGAATTTTGATCTGGTAGAGAGGAAGCAATAAACCTTTGTCTTTCGAGAAACAAGGTGATATGATGCGTTATTTATGCTTTATCGAATAAAACGGTACACAAAAATTTGAGTGCAAATATCGGATAGGCGGAAAAAGAGAACACAGGCTCCATTACAAAAAAAAAGAAAAAAAAAAAAATTTGCGGGATTGTTCCGTTTACGAAAAATGTTATGTTTGCGGCGATATTTAAACGGGCGGGAAAAAAATGGGAGTCCAATCTGGAAATACATGGCGGCCAAACTCCAGAATCTGGAACTTCGGAGCATTCAGGAAAATGAAATTTATATCAATTACCTGTAAATTATGAAATACGGCCATGAAAACTTTGGAACAAAATAAATTGGAACTTTCCCAATTAAGTTACAATAGCTGTTGAGCACCACCATAAGGAAAAAAAAATAAAATATGAAATCAAAGTATCAAGTCGAATCAAATTAGTTAAACAAAGAAGCCATGGAAAAGTATGAGCTAATATTTACAACTGTGCATACCCAGTAAGAAAAACGATTGTGTGGTGAATAACCAGAAAAATGAAAAACTAGGAGCCATTAAAACACTTAAACAAATAAGACGCAAATATGGAACGTATGATAAACTACTGCTATGAGAAGGCAAAAAAATTGAAAGCAAATATAAAGAACCTAGAAAATCGTTAAGAACAAAGCTCATTAATCTATGTCAATTACCAGGATTAACACTGTGTGCCTAAAGTAAAGGCGAATTAAAACACATTTCAACGCTTAAAATATTACAGTCCCTTTCATGGTTTGTGCAAGCAAAAGGCGTTGAAGGCCATATGATTCTGACAAGAAGAGTAGCTGCCTTACCTGTGACCATTGTTCTTTAATGTTGCTTAACAAGCTGTGTAATCTAAAAGCAGAAGAGAAAAATCTAAATTAAATGAGTTTAAAAATAATTCCACCTGGAAAGGAAAGTTTCATCAGGTTTTAACAGATATGAAATCAAGGTTCAAAGTAACTGAAAATTCTGATAAAACAAACCAAAAAAAAATTTTTTTTTGGTCTATGTTTTGTAGGAAAAGAAGGAGTTTACAGATCCAGTGTCTTTTCAGAGGAGAAGCTAATGAATATGTAAACATTGTGGATAGTAGCTGACCTGGCCTTTTTGATCCATGTTGTTGACAGTTCCAGTCCATATAATTCTTGTAGATCTCAGTGTTCATTCCTCCAGGTCTCTTCCTCACTGTCATCTTGTCCTCTGCCCATGGAGATCTTAGTTAGCCAGCTTCTCTTCATGCTCCTTAACTTCAGTATTTTGCGTCTTTGCCTTCTGTAATCTAGAAATATAATATAAAAATATGACTAATGTCAATTACCGAAAACAATTTTACCAGGCAAAACAAAATGAAAAAAGAAATAGGAGAAAGCAAATCCACACAATTTAAGTGCCTATATTAATATACAAATATATGTTTGAAACATTAAATAGAAATTTTGAGAGAAAGTGTAAAAAGGTTTTTCTTTTGTGTTGCAAAACAAGCTTAGAAATCTAAAAGCCAAAGAGCAGAATGTGAATTAATCAGTTGAAAAAAAAGTCAGGACTGAAAAGGAGAGATTGAGCAGGTATTTACCAATAATAACCAAAGAACAAATGAAAAAGTAAAAAAAAAAAAAAATAAGAGAAATGAAGCAAAATAAACACAAACTTTTTTTTTAAAGGTTGTAGCAATAGGCAGAGTTAAATGGGCATTTTTTTCTGAGATGTGTATATACATACTACCTATCTTCACTATTGAAGCTGACCTGGTCTTTTTTATTTGTGTTTTTCATATCTTTACAGCCTGCTTTCTTGTAGATTCTAATCCCCATAGCCCAGTTTGCTTGAAGAATGCTGTCCTTTTATCTCTTTTTTTATTGTTGTGTTGTCTTCTGGCCATGGTGATATCTAGAGTAAGGGTCCCAGGTACCTCTTTAAACTCCCTTCCTTGGTACTTAACATTCTAAACTTTCCATCTTCGCCTTCTGTGATCTTAAAACACAATTATTTTAAAATGACTTAATTCAAATATTAAAAACAATTTTGCCACACAAAAAAGATGAAGAAAATGAAATAGGAGAAAGAATTTTTATTTAATTTTCTTTGTACGTAACATTAAAAACGAATATTCGAAGAAATATTAGAAAATACATGTATATTTTGTTTGAAAAAAGGCTGTAATATCCAAAGATATAAAAGCAGAATATAAATCAAATCTGTTAAAAATAATAAAAACCTGATTGGAAAGGAGGATATCAGCAGGTTTTTATCTATACTAAAAAAAATAAGAACCTGAAGGACAAAATTACAAAAAAATAATATTACAGTCTCTTTGATGGTTGGTGCAAGAGAAGGAGTTAAAGGCCTTATGATTCTGACAAGAAGAGTAGCTGCCTTACCTGTGACCATTGTTCTTTACCATGACGATGTCTTCTTAGTACATGTTGTTTACACTTGGGTAATTTTTTTGTTTCTCTAGTTACTGGTCCTAATTGTTCTTCAATGACTCAATGTTTCAGTCCACCAGGTCTTTCCTTTCTCTCAACTTCTCTCTTGAACATGGAGATCCTTAGCTTTATAATCCTAAGCTCTCTTCCAGCTATTCTTCCAGGACTTAAGCTTCTGGACTGGTCTTTGTGGCTTCACCCTCTGTGATCCCAAAATGTAATATAGTAACATGACTTATTTCAAATATGGAGAACAATTTTGACACTCAAAACAAAATAAAAAATAAATTGAAGAAATTAATATTCAATTTTTTTTTTTTGCATGTGAACCACTGGAAAGGTAGTTTGGGAGAAAGTGTTGGAATATATTTCTTTTGTGTTGCTTAACAAGCTGTGTAATCTAAAAGCAGAAGAGAAAAATCTAAATTAAATGAGTTTAAAAATAGTTCTGATTAG
Organism: Elysia crispata; assembly: GCA_033675545.1. Lineage (NCBI taxonomy): Eukaryota > Metazoa > Mollusca > Gastropoda > Plakobranchidae > Elysia > Elysia crispata. The sequence continues at coordinate 17,374 of JAWDGP010000196.1, read as the reverse complement.
AAAGGAAAGTTTCATCAGGTTTTAACAGATATGAAATCAAGGTTCAAAATAAAAAAATACCGATTAAACAAGTAAAAAAAATTCTTTTGTCTACATTTTTTAATTTTTTTTTGCATATGACATTAGAAAGCACTAATAGGCTCTCTTCCTAGCTATTTTTCCTGGTCCTAAACTTCTGGACTGGTCTTTGTAGCTTCGCCCAAAATGTAACATCATGACATGACTTATTTCAAATGTGGAGAACAATTTTGCCACTCAACACCAAATAAAAAATGAACAGAAGCATTAATAGTCAATTTTTTTTGCATATTAATTATTAAAAGGAAGTTTGGGAGAAGGTGTTGGAAAATTTTTCTTTTGTGTTGCTTAAGAAGCCGTTAAATCTAAAAGGGGAAGAGAAAAATCGAAATTAAATGAGTTTAAGAAATAGTTCTGACTGGAAAGAAAGGTTGAGCAGGTTTTAACATATATGAAACCAATGTTCAAAGGAAAAAAAATACCGATAAAACAAGTGAAAAAAATTTCTTTAGTCTACATTTTGTAGGAAAAGAAGGAGTTTACAGATCCAGAATCTTTTCAGAGGAGTAGCTAACCAATATGTAAAAATTGTAGATAGTAGCTGACCTGGCCTTTTCGATCCATGTTGTTGACAGTTCCTGGTCCATGTAATTCTTGTAGATCTCACTGTTCATTCCTCCAGGTCTCTTCCTCACTGTATTCTTGTCTTCTGCCCATGGAGAATCTTAGCTAACCAGTCACTGAACTCTTTTCCAGCTTCTCTTCATGCTCCTTAATTTGAGGCCTTTTGCGTCTTTGCCTTCTGTAATCTGGATACATAATATCAAAATATGACTTATTTCAATTACGGGGAACAATTTTACCAGGCAAAGCAAAATAAAAAAAGAATAGAAGAAAGCAAATCCATTCAATTTTATGTGCCTATATATATATATATATATAATATGCAAATAAATATGAAATAGAAATTTTGAGAGAAAGTGTACGAAGATTCTTCTTTTGCGTTGCACAAGCAAAGAGCCAAATCTAAAAGCAAAAGAGCAGAATCTAAAAGCCAAAGAGCAGAATCTAAATTAATCAATTGAAAAAAAAATCTGGACTGAAAAGGAGAGATTCAGCCTGTGTTTACCAGTTCTAACCAAAGTACAACTGAAAAGGAAAAAAATAATGATAAATAAAAAAAAACAAAAAAAAATTTCTTTTTTATTTGTTATAGCAATAGACTGACTTTAATGGGTAAGTTTTTTTTCTCAGGTATGTATATATCTATCTCCACCATTGCAGTTGACCTTGTCTTTTGTATTTATGTTTTTAATATCTTTTTAGCCTGCTTTCCTGTAGATTCTCATACCCATAGTCCAGTTTGCCTGAAGAATGCTGTCCTCTTATCTTTCCTTTCATTCTCGTTGTCTTCTGGCCATGATGATATCTAGCGTAAGGGTCCCAGGTACCTCTTCAAACTCCCTTTCTTGGTATTTAACATTCTAATTTTTCCATCTTTGCCTTCTGTGATCTTAAAACACAATTATTTAATATGAATTAATTCAAATATAAGGAACAATTTGTTACACAAAAAAGATGAAGAAAATGAAATAGGAGAAAGAATTTTCATTTTATTTTCTTTACATGTAACATTAAAAATGAAATATGGGGAGAAAGTGTTACAACATATATGTATAATTTTGAAGTTTGAAAAAAAGCTGTAATATTCAGGAGGAATTCAGCAGGTTTTCATCTATACTAAATAAAATGAAGAATCTAAAGGATAAAAATACAAACATAATATTACAGTCCCTTTCATAGTTTGTGCAAGCAAAGGAGTTGAAGGCTTTATGATTATGACAAGAAGAGTAGCTGCCTTACCTGTGGCAAATGTTCTTTGCCTTGACCATGTCTTCTTAGTAAATGTTTTTTATACTCGTGTCATTTTTTTTTCTTTATTTCCTGGTCAATGTAATTCTTGTATATCTCAATGTTCAGTCCTCCAGGTCTCTTCCTTAATTTCATCGTCTTTTGCTCATGGAGAATCTTAGCAAACCAGTCACAGAACTCTTTTTCAGCTTTTCTTCATGCTCCTTAACTTAAGGTCCTTTACATATTTGCCTTCTGTAATCTGGAAGCGTAATGTCACAGTATGAACTATTTTGATTATGCAGAACAATTTCACATGCAAAACAAAATGAAAAAAGAAATAGGAGAAAGCAATTCCATTCAATTTTAAGTGCATATATATTAAATATTCAATGGGATTTTTGGGAGAAAGTGTAGGAATATTTTTCTATTGTGTTGCAAAACAAGCTTCGAAATCTAAAAGCCAAAGAGCAGAATCTAAATTAATCAGTTGAAAAAAAAGTCTGTGCTGAAAAAAAGAGATTGAGGAGGTACTGACCAGTGCTAAACCAAATAGTACAGATAGAAAGGAAAAGAAATAAAGATAAATGAGGTGTGTATATATCTATCTCTACCATCATAACTGACTTGGTCTGTGTTTGTGTGTTTTTAATAGCTTTAGAGCCTGCTTTCCTGTAGATCCCGATCCCCATATTCCAGTTTGCCTGAAGAATGCTGTCCTCTTAACTCTTTTTTTTTTTATTGTTGTGTTGTCTTATGGCCATGGTGATGTCTAACTTAAGGATCCCAAGTACCTCTTCAAACTTCTCTTTCTGGTGCTTAACTTCTGATCTGTCCATCGTTGCTTTCTGTGATCTTAAAACCTAATATCATGATGTAACTTATTTCAAACTTGGAGAAAACATTTGCCATACAAAAAAGAAAAAAGGAGAAAGAATTTTCTTTGCATATAACATTAAGAAAAAATCTTTGGAGAAATATTAAAAAATTTATGTTTATTTCTACCATTTGAAAAAAAAGGCTAAAATATCCAAAGATATAAAAGCAGAATGTAATTGACTGAAAAGGAGGATATCAGCAGGTTTTTATCTATACTAAAAAGAAACTAAGGGACAAAAATACAAAAAATAATTTTACAATCCCTTTCATGGTTGGTGCAAGCAAAGGAGTTGAAGGACTTATGATTCTGACAAGAAGAGTAGCTGCCTTACCTGTAACCATTATTCTTTACCATGACGATGTCTTCTTAGTACATGTTGTTTACACTTGTATAATTTTTTGTTTCTTTAGTTCGTGGTCCATGTAGTTCTTGAATGACTCAATGATGCACTCCTCCAGGTCTTTCCTTTCTCTCACCTTGTCTCTTGAACATGGAGATCCATAGCTTTACAATGCTAAATAGAGGAAAGCATTAATATTCAATTTTTTTTGCACATGAACTATTGAAAAGGAAGTTTGGGTGAAAGTGTTGGAATATTTTTCTTTTGTGTTACTTAACAAGCTGTGTAATCTAAAAGCAGAAGAGAAAAATCTAAATTAAATGAGTTTCAAAATAATTCCGACTGGAAAGGAAAGTTTCATCAGGTTTTAACAGATATGAAATCAAGGTTCAAAGTAACTGAAAATTCTGATAAAACAAGCCAAAAAAAATTTTTTTTTTGTCTACGTTTTGTAGGAAAAGAAGGAGTTTACAGATCCAGTGTCTTTTCAGAGGAGAAGCTAATGAATATGTAAAAATTGTGGATTGTAGCTGACCTGGCCTTTTTGATTCATGTTGTTGACAGTTTCTGGTCCATGTAGTACTTGTAAATCTCAGTTTTCAGTTTCTCTCTCACTATCTTCTTGTCTTCTGCCCATGGAGAATCTTAGCTAACCAGTCACAGAACTCTCTTCCAGCTTCTCTTCATGCTCCTTAACTTCAGGTCTGTTGCATCTTTGCCTCCTGTAATCTGGAAACAATATCAAAATATGACTAATTTCAATTGCGAAAAATATAATTTTACCTGGCAAAATAAAACGAAAAAAAAAATAGGAGAAAGCAAATCCATTCATTTTTAAGTGCATATATATACCATTGTAGCTGACCTGGTCTTTTTTATTTGTGTTTTTTATAGTTCTTAGCCTGCTTTCCTGTAGATCCTGATCCCCATTGTCCAGTTCGCCTGAAGAATGTTGTCCACTTATCTCTTCTTTCATTGTCGTGTTGTCTTCTGGCCATGATGATATCTAGCGTAAGGGTCCCAGGTAACTCTTCCAACTGCCTTTCTTGGTCCTTAACTTCTTGTCTTTCCATCTCCGCCTTCTGTGATCTTAAAACCTAATATCATGTTGTAACTTATTTCAAAATTGGAGAAAACTTTTGCCACACAAAAAAAGAGGAAAAAATAGGAAATAGGAGAAAGAATTTTTATTCAATTTTCTTTGAATATAACATTACAAAGGAAAATTGGGAGAAATATTCGAAATTATGTATATTTTTACCATTTGAAAAAAGGCTGTAATATCCAAAGATATAAAAGCAGAATGTAAATCAAATTTGTTATAAAAAATGTGACTGGAAAGGAGGATATCAGCAGGTTTTTATCTATACTAAAAAGAAACTAAGAATCCAAAGAATGAAAATTCAAATATGAATTGGAAAAATAAAATAACAGTAGCTTTCATGGTTTGTGCAAGCAAAGAAGTTGAAGGCCTTATGATTCAGACAAGAAGAGTAGCTGCCTTACCTGCGACCATTGTTCTTTACCATGACAATGTCTTCTTAGTACATGTTGTTTACACTTGTGTAATCTTTGTTTCTTTAGTTTGTGGTCCATGTAGTTCTTGAATAACTCAATGATTCACTCCTCCAGGTCTTTCCTTTTTCTCAACTTGTCTCTTGAACATGAAGACCCTTAGCTTCACAATCCTAGGCTCTCTTCCAGCTATTCTTCCTGGTCCTAAACTTCTGGACTGGTGTTTGCGGATTCGCCGTCTGTGATCTAAAAATGCAATATCATGACATGACTCATTTCAAATATGGAGAATTGTTATAAGAAGTTTAGCTGCCTTACCTGTGACCATTGTTCTTTACCATGACCATGTCTTCTTGGTACCTGTAGTTTACACTCATGTAAATTTTTGTGTCTTAAGTTCGTGGTCCATGTACTTCGAAAAAAGGCTGTAAGATCTAAAGGTATAAAAGCAAAATATATATAAAATCTGTTAAAAAAACGGGACTGGAAAAGTGGAATTCAGCAGGTTTTCATCTCTACTAAATAAAACTAAAAACTAAAGGAAAAAAATGCAAAAATAAGTAGAAGAAAGCGTTTATATTCAATTTGATTTGTATATATAACTGAAAACGAAGTTTGGGAGAAAATGTTGAAAAATTTTTCTTTTGAGTTGCAAAAAGAGCTGCGTAATCTAAAAGCGGAAAAGAAAAACTAAATTAAATGAGTTTATAAAAAAGTCCTGACTAGAAAAGGAAAAATTCAGCAGGTTTTAACATATAGGAGACCAAAGTTCAAAGAAAAAAATACTGATAAAACAAGCAAAAAGAATTTTCTCTTTATCTACAATTTGTAGGAAGGAACAAGTTTACAGATCTAGATTCTCTTAAGAGGTGTACCTAACCTATATGTAAATATTGTGGATAGCAGCTGACCTGGCCTTTTGGATTCATGTTGTTGACAGCATTATAGACTTCTTTCATGACCCCTGCAGTTCAGGAAAGCTAAAAGTGTTGTCCTCCAATTTATTTCTTATTGCCATATTCTCATTTGGCAATGGTGATCCCTAGTGTAAGGGTCCCAAGGATGTTTGGAAGCTTTTCTTCATGGTTCTCAACTTCAGGTCTTTCCATGTTCACATTCTGTAATCTCAAAACACAATCATATGATGTAACTTATTTTAAATATGAGGAACAATTTTGACATGCAAAAAAAAATTAAATATAGAAATAAAAGGAGTAATTTATATTCAATTTTTGTGCGAAAGCATTCAACAGGAATATTGGGAGAAAGTGTTAAAACATTTATATATTTTTGTTCTTTCCAAAAACACTGTAATATCCAAAGACATAAAAGCAGAACGTAAATCAATTCCTGTTAAAAAACCTTGACTGGAGAGGAGGAACTCAGCATCTTTTTATCTATACCAAGAAGATTCTTAGGACAAAAGCACTAATATCAATGCCAAAAAATAAAATTAAATGCTGTTAAATGGTTGGTGCAAAAGAAGGAGTTGAAGGCTAGATGATTTTGACAAAAAGAGTAGCTACCTTACCTGTGACCATTGCTCTTTGCTTTACCAGGTCTTCATGGTATATGTTATTCACACTCATGTTATCTATTGTATCTTTAGTTCCTAGTCCATGTAGTTCGAAAAAAGTCTGTAATATCCAAAGATATAAAAGCAGAATACAAATAAAATCTGTTAAATAAAAAACAGCAGGTTTTCATATATACTAAACAAAACTAAAAATGTACAAGACAAAAATACAAAAACAATGAGGAGAAAGCATTCATATTCAATATTTTTGCGTATGAATCATTGAAAAGGAAGTTTGGGAGAAAGTGTTGGAATATTTTATTTGTGTTGCAAAACAAGCTGTGTTATCCATTAGCGTATGAGAAAAATCTAAGTTTGATGAGTTTAAAACAAATTTATGAAGGGTAAGGAAAGATTCAGCAGGTATATATATAATAGGAAATTAAAGTTCAAAAGAAAAAAAATACGGATGAAACAAGCAAAAACAAAATTTCGTCTCCTACAGTTTATAGGAAAAGAAGTAGTTTATAGATACAGAGTCTTTTAAGAGGTGAAGCTAACTAATAAAAAAAATTTAAATCGTATCTGACTTGGCCTTTTTGATTCATGTTGTTAACAGTTCCTGGTCCATGTAGTTCTTGTAGATCTCAATTTTCAGTCCTCCAGGTTTCTTCCTCACTCTCATCTCGTCTTCTGCCCATGGAGAAACTTAGCTAACCAGTCACAGAACTCTCTTCCAGCTTCTCTTCATACTCCTTAACTTCAGGTCTTTTGCGTCTTTGCCTTCTGTAATCTGAAAACATAATATTAAAATATGACTAATTTCAATTACGGAGAACAATATTTTTATTTTAAAATTAAATAAAAATTTTGAGAGAAAGTGTTTGAAGATTTTTCTTTTGTGTTGCACAACAAACTTTAAAATCTAAAAGCCAAAGAGCAAAATCTAAATTAATCAGTTGAAAAAAAATCTGGACTGAAATGGACAGATTGAGCAAGTATTTACAAAAATAATCAAAGTACAAGTGAAAAAGTAAAAAATAATAAGATAAGTAAAGCAAAAAAACAAACTTATTTTTTAAATGTTGTAGCAATAGACAGAGTGAAATGGGCAATTTTTTTCCGAGATTAAATATACCTATCTTTACCGTTGTAGCTGACCTGGTCTTTTTTAATTGTGTTTTTCATAGCTGTATAGCATGCTTTCCTGTAGATCCTGATTTCCATAGTCCAGTTTGCCAGAAGTATGCTGCCCTCTTATCTTTTTTTTTATTGTCATCTTGACTTCTGGCCATGGTGATATCTAGTGTAAGGGTCCCAGGTACCTCTTCAAACTCCCTTTCTTGGTACTTAACATTCTAATCTTTCCATCTTCGCCTTCTGTGATCTAAAAACACAAATATTTAATATGACTTAATTCAAATATAAGGAATTTTCATTCAATTTTTTGTACATGTAACATTAAAAAGGAATATTGGTGAAAGTGTAAGAATGTATTTGTATATTTTTGAAGTTTGAGAAAAGGCTATAATATCCAAAGATATAAAAGTAGAATGTAAATCAAATCTGTTAGAAAAAAAACTTGACTGGATGGGAAGAATTCAGCAGGTTTTCATCTATACTAAAAAAAAAACCCCGAAGAATCTTAAGGATAAAAATACAAACATAATATTAGTCCCTTTCATGGTTGGTATAAGCAAAAGAATTGAAGGCTTTATGATTCTGACAAGAAGAGTAGCTGCCTTACGTGTGGCCATTGTTCTTTGCCTTGCCCATGTCTTCTTAGTACATGTTTTTTATAATCATGTAATTTTTTGTATCTTTAGTTCCTGGTCCATGTAGTTCATGTAGATCTCAATGTTCAGTCCTCCAAGTCTCTTCCTCACTATCATCTTGTCTTCTGCCCATGGAGAATCTTAGCTAACCAGTCAAAGAACTCTCTTCCAGTTTCTCTTCATGCTCCTTAACTTCAGCCTTCTGTAATCTGGAAACATCATATCAAAATATGATTAATTTCGATTACAGGATCAATTTAAACAGGCAGAACAAAATGGAAAAAAGAAATAGGAGAAAGCAAATCCATTCAATGTTAATAGCAAATGCAAATAAAAAATAATAGTGATAAAAACAATAAAAAAATAACCATTTCTGTTTTTCTACAGTTTGTAAGAAAAGAAGGAGTTTACAGATCCAGATTCTTTTCAGAGGTGTAGCTAACCAATATGTAAATATTGTGAATAGCAAGTGACTTGGCCTTTTTGATTCGTAATGTTGATTGCATTTTAGTCTTTTTTTTTTGTATTTTTCATTCCTGATCCATGTAGTTCGAAAAAAGGCTGTAATATCCAAGTATATAAGAGCAGAATATGAATAAAATCTGTTAATACAAAAAATGACTGGAAAAGAGGAATTCAGAAGGTTTTCACCAATACTAAATAACACTAAGAACCAAAAGGAGAAAATTCTCAAATAAATTGAACAAAGCATTAATTTTATATTTAATTTGTTTTGCATATGAATCATTTAAAAGGAAGTCTGGGAGAAAGTTTTGGAATATTTTTCTTTTGTGTTGCAAAACAAGCTGTGTAATCTAAAAGCAGAGAGAAAAAATATGAACACATGCGTTTAAAAAAAAAGTCCTTACTAGAAAAGGAAAAAAATCAGCAGATTTTAACGTATAGGAAACCAAAGTTCAGACAAAAAAGAAAGACTGATAAAACAAGCAAAAAAAAACATTTACTTTGACTGGAAAAGAGGGATTCAGAGTAATTTTATATATACCAAATAATACAAAGAATCCAAAGGACAAATATACAAAATATCAATAGCAAAAAAAGAATTTGATGCCGTTTAATGGTTGGTGCAAGCCAAAGAGTTGAAGGCCTTATGATTCTAACTAGAAGAGTAGCTGCCTTACCTGCGACCATTGTTTTTTACCATGACGATGTCTTCTTAGTACATGTTGTTTACACTTGGGTAATTTTTTGTTTCTCTAGTTCCTGGTCCTAATTGTTCTTTAATGACTCAATGTTTCAGTCCTCCAGGTCTTTACTTTCTCATATTGTCATTTGGCCACGGTGATCTCTGTTGTAAGGGTCCCAAGTATCTCCAAGAACTTCTCTTCGTGGTCCTCAACTTCAGTTCTTTACATGTTCGTCTTCTGTGATCTCAAAACACAATAATATGACATGACTTATTTTGAATAAGAGGAACAATTTTACCATGCAAAAAGAAAATGAAATAAAGAAATAAAAGAAAGAATTTACATTCAGTTTTGGCCCACATGAAATGTTAAAAAGGAATATTGGGAGAAAGTGTCAGAACATATAATTTTTTTTCTTGCAAAAAAGGCTGTAATATCAAAAGACAAAAAAGCAGAACGTAAATCAAATCCTTTTTAAAAAAGCACTGATTGGAAAGGAGTAATTCAGCATGTTTTTATCTATACTAAATGATAGAAAAAATTTAAAGGACAAAAATATATAAAATTCAATAGCAACAATAAAATTCCAAGCCGTTTAATGGTTGGTGCAAGAGAAGGAGTTGAAGGCTAGATGATTCTGACAAGGAGAGTAGCTGCCTTACCTGTAACCATTGCTCTTTACCTTGACCATGTCTTCTTGGTACATGTATTCGTGAAATTTTTTTGTATCTTTAGTTCCTGGTCCACGTAGTTCTTGTAGATCTCAAATTTCAATCCTCCAGGTCTCTTTCTCACAGTCATCTTGTCTTATGCCCATGGAGAATCTTAGCTAACCAGTCACAGAACTCACTTTCAGCTTCTCTTCGTGCTCCTTAACTTACGGTCTTTTGCGTCTTTGCCTTCTGTGATCTTAAAACACAATTATTTAATATGACTTAATTCAAATATAAGGAACAATTTTGCCACACAAAAATGATGAAGAAAATGAAATAGGAGAAAGAATTTTCATTGAATTTTCTTTACATGTAATATTAAAAAGGAATATTGAGAGAAAGTGTAAGAACATATTTGTATATTTGTAAAGTTTGAAAAAAGGCTGCAATATCCAAAGATATAAAAGCAGAATGTAAATCAAATCTGTTAAAGAAAAAAAGAAAAAGAACTTGACTAGATGGGAGGAATTCAGCAGGTTTTCATCTATACTAAATAAAACGAAGGACAAAAATACAAACATAATATTACACTCCCTTTCATAGTTTGTGCAAGCAAAGGAGTTGAAGGCTTCTTGATTATGACAAGAAGAGTAGCTCCCTTACCTATGGCCAATGTTTTTTGCCTTGACCATGTCTTCTTAGTACGTTTTTTTTATACTCAGGTAATTTTTTTATCTTTAGTTTCTGTTATATGTAGCTCTTGTATGTCTCAATGTTCAGTTCTCCAGGTCTCTTCCTTAATTTCATCATGTCCTCTGCTCATGGAGAATCTTAGCAAACCAGTCACAGAACTCCTTTCCAGCTTCTCTGCATGTTCATTAACTTTAGGTCTTTTGCATATTTGCCTTCTGTAATCTGGAAACGTAATATAACAATATGAACTACTTTAATTATGCAGAACAATTTTACCAGGCAAAACAAAATGAAAAAAAGAAATAGGAGAAAGCAATTCCATTCAATCAATTTCAAGTGCACATATATATATATATATATATATATATATATATATATATATATATATATATATATATATATATATGAAATATTCAATAGGATTTTTGGGAGAAAGTGTAGCAATATTTTTCTTTTGTTTTGCAAAAGAAGCATTGAAATCTAAAAGGGGAAGAGAAAAATCGAAAGTAAATGAGTTTAAGAAATAGTTCTGACTGGAAAGAAAAGATTTCAGCAGATTTTAACATATATGAAACCAATCTTCAAAGAAAAAAAAAACTGATAAAACAAGTAAAAAAAAATCTTTAGACTACATTTTGTAGGAAAAGAAGGAGTTTACAGATCCAGAGTAATTTCAGAGGAGTAGCTAACCAATATGTAAAAATGGTGAATAGTAACTGACCTGGCCTTTTTGATCCATGTTGTTGACAATTTCTGGTCCATGTAGTTCTTGTAGATCTCAATTTTCAGTCCTCCAGGTCTCTTCCTCACTGTCATCTTGTCTTCTGCCCATGGAGATCTTAGCTAGTGAGTCACAGAACTCTCTTCTAGCTTCTCTTTAGTCTCCTTAACTTCAGGTTTGTTGCATCTTTGTCTTCTGTAATCTGGAAACATAATATCAAAATATAACTAAGTTCAATTACAGAGAACAATTTAACCAGGCAAAATAAATGAAATAAGAGAAAGCAAATCCATTAAACTTTAATAGCTAATGTAAATATATATATATATATATATATATATATATATATATATATATATGGCTTATACAAATATATATGAAAAAGTAAATAGACATTTTGAGCGAACGTGGAAGAAGATTTTTCTTTTGTGTTGCACAACAAGCTTTGAAATCTAAAAGCCAAAGAGCAGAATCTTAATCAATCAGTTGAAAAAAAAAGTCTGGATTGAAAAAAAAGAGAATGAGCCTGTATTTACCAATGCTAACCAAAGTAGAAATGAAACGGAAAAAAATAACGATAGATAAAGCAAAAAAAATACTTTCTTTCTTTGAAGGTTGTAGCAATAGACTGAGTTAAATAGGCAATTTTTTTTCCCCCAGGTGTGTATATATCTATTTTCACTATTGCAGCTGATCTGGTCTTTTTTTTTTGTGTGTTTTTAATGGCTTTCTAGTCTGCTTTCCTGTAGATCCTGATCTCCATTGTCCAGTTTGCCTGAAGAATGCTGTCCTCTTATCTCTTTTTTTAATGTCTTGTTGTCTTCTGGTCATGATGATATCTAGCGTAAGGGTCCCTGGTAACTTCAAACTGCCTTTTTTGGTCCTTAACATTCTAGTCTTTCCATCTTCGCCTTCTGTGATCTTAAAACCTAATATAATGTTGTAACTTATTTCAATTTTTTGGAGAAAACGTTTGCCACACAAAAAAAGAGGAAAAAGAAAAATAGGAGAAAGAATTTTCATTTAATTTTCTTTAGTTTTTTAGCTAAGAAACTAAAGGACAAAAATAGAAAAAATAATATTACAGTCCCTTTCATGGTTGGTGCAGGCAAAGGAGTAGCTGCCTTACCTGTGACGATTGCTCTTTGCCTTGAGTATATTTTATTAGTACATGTTGTTTCATCGAGTAATTTTTTGTACTTTTAGCTTCTGTTCCCTGTAGTTCGAAAAAAGGCTGTAATTTTCAAAGATATAAGAACAGAGTATGAATAAAATCTGTGAAAAAAAAAAACATGACTGGAAAAGTGGAATTTAGCAGGTTTTCATCTCTACTGAATAAAACGAAAAATCTAAAGGAAAAAAATGCAAAAATCAATAGAAGAAAGCATTTATATTCATTTTTTTTTGCATATGAATCATTCAAAAGGAAGTCTGGGAGAAACTGTTGGAATATTTTTCTTTTGGGTTTCAAAACAAGCTGTGTAGTCTAAAAGCAGAAAAGAAAAAAAAGAATAACATGCTTTTAAAAGAAAGTCCCGACTAAAAAAGGAAACATTCAGCAGGTTTTAACATATAGGAAACCAAAGTTTAAAGAAAATTAAATATTGATAAAACAAGCAAAAAAAAAAAAACATTTCTGTTTATCTACGGTTTGTAGGAAAAGAACGAGTTTACAGATTCAGATTCTTTTCAGAGGTGTAGCTAACCAATTTGTAAATATAGTGGATAGTAACTGACCTGGCCTTTTTGATTCACGTTGTTGACAACAATGTAGTTCTTGAATGACTCAATGTTTCGGTTCTCCAGGTCTTCCCTTTCTCTGAACTTGTCTCTTGAACACATGGACCTTTAGCTTAACAGTCTTACATCATTCTGCTCCAGCTATTCTTCCTGGTCCTAAACTTCTAAACTAGTCTTTATGGCTTAGCCCTCTGTGATCTAAAAATGTAATATCATGACTTTTTTCAAATATGGAGAACAATTTTTCATTCATTACAAAATTTAAAAAAATAAAAAGGAGAAAGCATTTATATTCAATTTTTTTTTATGCATATGAATCATTGAGAGTAAGTTGAGAGAAAGTATTGGAATATTTTTCTTATGAGTAGCAAAACAAACTGTGCAATCTAAAAGATGAAAAGAAAAATCTAAATTAAATGAGTTTAAAAAAAGTCCTGACTGGAAAGGAAAGATTCAATGGGTTTTAACAAACAGGAAACCAAAGTTCAAAGTAAAAAAAAAATCCAGATAAAACAAGCACAAAAAAAATTCTGTACTCTGCAGTTTGTAGGAAAAGCAAGAGTTACCAGATCCAGATTCTTTTGAGAGGTGAAGTTAATCAATATGTAAATATATTGTATAGTAGCTGACCTGGCCTTTTTGATTCATTTTGTTGACAGCATTATAGTCTTCTTTCCTGTAGATCATGACCCCTGCAGTTCAGGAAAGCTAAAGGTGTTGTCCTCCAATTATTTCTTATTGTCATACTCTCATTTGGCCATGGTGATCCCTAGTGTAAGGGTCCCAAGGATGTTTGGAAGCTTCTCTTCATGGTCCTCAACTTCAGGTCTTTCCATGTTCACATTCTGTAATCTCAAAACACAATAATATGATATAACTTATTTTAAATATAAGGAACAATTTTGATGTGCAAAAAAAATGAAATATAGAAATAAAAGGAACAATTTACATTCAATTTTTGCGCGCATGAAGCATTCAAAAGGAATATTGGGAGAAAGTGTTAGAACATTTTTTGTTCTTTCCAAAAACACTGTAATTTCCAAAGACATAAAAGCAAAACGTAAATCAATTCCTGTTAAAAAACCTTGACTGGAAAGGAGGAATTCAGCATGTTTATTTCTATACCAAGAAGATTCCAAGGACAAAAATACAAATATTAATGGCAAAAATAAAATTAAATGCTGTTAAATGGTTGGTGCAAAAGAAGGAGTTGAAGGCTACATGATTTTGACAAGAAAAGTAGCAGCCTTACCTGTGACCATTGTTCTTTGCTTTACCATGTCTTCTTGGTACATGCTATTCATACTCGTGTATTTTTTTGGATCTTTAGTTCCTGGTCCACGTAGTTCTCAATGTTCAGTCCTCCAGGTCTCTTCCTCACCGCCATCTTGTCTTCTGTCCATGGAGAATCTTAGCTAACCAAACACAGAACTCTCTTCCAGATTCTCTTCATACTCCTTAACTTCAGGTCTTTTGCGTCTTTGCCTTCAGTAATCTGGAAACGTAATATCACAATATGAACTATTTTAAGTATGCAGAACAATTTTACCAGGTAAAACAAAATGAAAAAAGAAATAGGAGAAAACAATTCCATTCAATTTTAAGTGCATATATATATATATACCGTATTCGCTCTAATAGTAGCGCCGGGCGCGTGAAAATGAAGAGGGGGGGTGCGTCTAAAGGAATGTTTTGGATGACTTTCTTCAAAGACAAAGTGCCGCCGTTTCCGCCGTCGCCGCCCTCTCCCCCCCCCCCCCCTCTAGTTAGTGTTAGAGTGCCATCGTTGGGTGAAGAAAGCGACGCGTCATTCGAGTCCGATGACTACGAGGACTGCAATTGTCCAGGACATTAACCTCAGACGCCTTATTACTGACTTTGACATCCCCAATTTGACAATTGCAGTATCATAGTCATTCATTGTTTACATGTGTTGTCTGTTGTTATCATCGGATCTATCGCTTAATAAATGTTTTGAGTTTGAGTTTAATCTTTTGTTCTCGAAAGTGGTGTTTTTTAGGTGTTGCTTGGATGGGAAAAGGGGGGGGGGGCGTTTATTAGAGATGGCGCTACTAATGGAGGGAATACGGTATATGTATGAAATATTCAATAGGATTTTTGGGAGAAAGTATAGGAATTTTTTTTCTTTTGTGTTGCAAAAGAAGCTTTGAAATCTAAAAGCAAAAAAGCAGAATCTAAATTAATCAGTTGAAAAAAAAAGTCTGTCTGAAAAAAAAGATACTGAGAAGGTACTCACCAATGCTAAATCAAAGTGCAAATAAAACAGAAAAAAAAAAGATAAATGAAGCAAAAAACAACCTTTCTTTTCAAAGGACTGGTTGTACCAATACACAGATTTAAATGGTCAAAGTTTTTTTCTAAGGTGTGTATATATCTATCTTTACCATTTTAGCTGACTTGGTCTGTTTTTGTGTGCTTTGAATAGCTTTAGAGCCTGCTTTCCTGTAGATCCTTATCCCCATAGTCCAGTTCGCCTGAACAATGCTGACCTCTTATCTCTTTTTTTTATTGTCGTGCTGTCTTCTGACCATGGTGATATCTAACTTAAGGATCCCAGGTACCTCTTCAAACTTCTCTTCTTGGTACTTAACTTCCAATCTGTGATCTTAGAACCTAATATCATGATGTAACTTATTTCAAAATTGGAGAAATTTTTTTCCACACAAAAAAGATAAAAAAAAGGAAATAGGAGAAATAATTTTCATTCAATTTTCTTTGCATCTAACATTAAAAAAAGAAATCTTGGGAGAAATAATAAAAAGTTGATGTTTGTTTCTACCATTTATATCCAAAGATATAAAAGCAGAATGTAAATCGAATCTGTTACAAAAAAAAATTAACTGGAAACAAGGATCTCAGCAGGTTTTTGTATAATTATACTAAATAAAGCTAAGAAACTAAAGGACAAAATCAGAAAACATAATTTTACAGTCCCTTTCATGGTTGGTGCAGGCAAAGGGGTTGAATGCTTTATGATTCCGACAAGAAGAGTAGCTGCCTTACCTGTGACGATTGCTCTTTGCCTTGAGCATATCTTATTACTACATCTTGTTTCATCGTATAATTTATTGCATTTTTTGTTCCCAGTCCATGTTCTTTGAAAAAAGGCTGTAATATGGAAAGGTGTAAAAGCAAAATACATAAATGAAATCTGTTTAAAAAAAAACATGATTGGAAAAGTGGAATTCAGCAGGTTTTCGTCTTTACTAAAATAAACTTCAAATCTAAAGGGGAAAAAATGCAAAAAATATCAAAGAAAGCATTTATATTCAATTTGTTTTGCATATGAAACACTGAAAAAGAAGTTTGGGAGAAACTGTTGGAAAGTGTTTCTATTTGTGTTGCAAAACAAGCTGTGTAAACTAAAAGTGGAAGAGAACAATCTAAATTAAATGAGTTTAAAAAAAGGGCTTACTGGAAAGGAAAGATTCAGCAGGTTTTAACATGTAGGAAATCAAAGTTGAAGAAAAAAAAACCTGATAAAACAAACAAAAAAAATTCTGTATCCTACTGTTTGGAGGAAAAGAAGGGGTTTACAGATCAAGATTCTTTTCAGAGGTGTTGCTAACCAAAATGTAAAAAATTGTGGATAGAGCTGACCTGGCCTTTTTTGTATTCTAGCATAAAAGTCTTCTTTCCTGTAGATCGTGACTCCTGCAGTTCAAGAAGGCTAAAGATGTTGTCCTCCAATCTATTTCTTACTGTCATATTGTCATTTGGCCATGGTGATCCCTAGTCCCATGGATCTCTGCACGCTTCTCCTCCTGGTCCTCAACTTCAGGCCTTTACATGTTCGCCTTCTTTGATCTCAAAACACAATAATATGAAATGGCTTATTTCAAATATGAGGAACACTTTCGACATGCAAAAAAAAAATTAAAGATAGAAATAGCAGAAACAATTTATATTCAATTTTGGCGTTTATGAAACGTTTAGAAGGAATATGGGGCAGACGAGTTAGAACATATATATAACTATTTTTGTTGTTGCAACAAAGGCTGTATTATCCAAGGACATAAAAGTAGGATGAAATCAAATCCTTTAAAAAAAAAGCCTGACTGGAAAGAAGGAATTCAGCATGTTTTTATCTATATAAATAAATAAGAAGGATCCAAAGGACAAAAATACAAATATGAATAGCAAAAAAAAAAATTACATGACAATCAAGAGCAGAAGTTGAACGCTATATGATTCGGACAAGAAGAGTAGCTGCCTTACCTGTGACCACCTGTGACCATTGTTCTTTGCCTTGACCATGTCTTCTTGGTACATGTTATTTATACTCATTTATATTTTTTGTATCTTTACTTCTAGTTTATGTACTTCGAAAAAAGTCTGTAATATCCAAAGTTATCAAAGCAGAATATAAATAAAATCTGTTAAAAAAAAAAAAACATGATTGGAAAAGTGCAATTCAGCAAGCTTTCATCTATAATAAATCAAAGTAAAAATCTTAAGGAAAAAAACTTGCAAAAATAAAATAAATGGAAGCATTTATATTCA
>JAWDGP010000195.1:117500-140938 GCA_033675545.1 Elysia crispata | reverse complement strand
ATATAACGTCCCTATGGGGACACTTTTCTAGCGGCTAGCATGCAGCAGGTGCGAGGTTCTCGCACCTGCAGTTCGGTTGTGGTTTAGCCGCAAAACACTAATTTTTAACGCTTTCTTTTATGATGATTATCATCTAAGAGAGACATTCATAGTAGAGAGAGAGAAAAGTTTAACGTCGAATTGAAAAATCGTGAAAACCGTATTTTTCTATCTCAATTTTCGGTCCCTTTTCAAACGAATTCTAAAAAATGGATATTTTCCAAGTTTTATTTTTGGTTTATTTCAAGATCTATTTAGCCAGACGAGAATTTTCATAAAATTAGCTTATTAGAAAATGAAAAGTCTATTCTGCCTTTGTAGAAAATTTCATATCCATTCATCTTTCTGTTTAGTTGCAACAACTAAAACATATTGACGTGATTTTCCAAAGCCTCTCGTTCCTTTTACAGTATGAAATTTCGTTAAAGCATTGCAGGGTTAGCACAGTTATAGCATTGTCACATTCATGTAATGAATCATCTCTGTATAAACTTACTATACGCAACATGCGGTCAACTTAGTTTCGGGAAAACTCGGAAAAAAAGGTAAAAGTGATTACGGGAAACAAAAACCAACTAACTGCACACGTAATACTATGATCTTTAGCTCAATTGTTTTTTTTTTCTTTTTACATCACAGTATTCTTAAGCTTGGCTTGGCTGAGGACTAAAAGTAAAAAAAAAGACTTGTTCTGAACATTGGTTTTGTGGAAGCCGCTCTACCAAGCATAGAGAAACTTAATGCTGTGCATGCAGATTGATGGGACAGATGGAATGCAGTGAATCGCTTGAGTTCCGTGGCTAGGCTTCAAAGATCACAAATAGTAACTTTCTCTGCCAATTTGGTTTTTCTTTCCGATTCATCAGAGTCTCGTCCTCCCATTTGGTGTTGGATGCCGATATGTGCAGTTCAGGCAAAATGTAGTGGTCGCTTGGAGGATAAAAAAATTTCAGAGCGTTAGGAAGCAAATCGGCTTTCAGAAAAGCGGCTAGGACATTCAAACAGATAGTTTTTAACTATTGCTTCACACTTTTGAACCTCACCTCTCCTCCGTTTCTGCATATGATATTGATTATTCTCATAGGCATCGTTTTGATAAAGCACAAGAAACTTCAAAAGAGACCATATCTTTTATCTCAAATTTAACTCAGGTAAAAATGTCAACGTTACAGAGTCAGACAAATTGCTAAAAAAAATATGGGAACAACTGGACATGCTCCTCGTTTACCACGCAAAGATAAAACAATAGCAAGATTGTGTGGCCTCAATAGAAACCAGGAAGTCTCAAGAATATAATGAATCTCCACACAGAACTAGTGAAGACTTGACTGTAAGAATAGAAGAGGGTGGAAATTTTAAGAACAGACACGAGTATACAGAAAATGTCATTAATAGCAGACAGATCACTACGGCACTGTCACGTTTAACACATCTGAACATGTTTGGAGGAGCAATGCATAGAATATATAGGCCTAGCATCAAAGTATTGAAAACTATATAGTGCAAAGTATTAAAAACTCATAATTTTAGTGCCTTATCTTTAGGTCACTCTTTGCTTCGACACAGAGAAAAGAGAAGCCAAGACTACTAGGCATCGCACTTTGAGCGTATTAAAATGATCATAGCAATAATTTGTTAACCGAATTCTATGCCTATTGATCGCCCTTAAAAGCTGCGTGATTTTGTTGAACTTTGTTTCATAAGTAATAAAAGTAAGTTTTTTAGATAGGCTCAAAATGTAACCATACTTAGTGACAGTGCGAGAGGAGCTGCCAAATTCTTTAACAACAAACTTCTAACCCTCATATCATCAGAACGAATATATGAATTGATTAGATAAATAGTGTAGACCAAAGATCAAGCTCTAACGAGTTTTTAGTGTAAATTTGATTTAAAAAAAATCTTTCGTTTCAAATATTGTCTGTTTTAAATGGTTCGTTAGGCTCACTTTAAAATTTTATATTTTTTAATCATTAAACCTAAAGACACCGTTTTTTTTTCCAAAACCCAGTTTTACTGTCCATCTACCTTATCTTCAAAAATTTATGATAAAGAATTACTTGGGATAACTTTTAATTGAGAGCACAATTTACAAGATACATAAATCAAGGCACAGGCCTCGGTTGTATCAGGTAGCGGGCAGGTAAAATGACCTTTCGTGACCCCCAATAAGATAAGGCACTCATGGCCACACTCAAAAGAATCTGAACTCGCCAAAAATCTTGCTTTATATTCAGAGAGACTTGTGAAATCCACCCGTTTGTTTCTTTTATATCCACGAAGTTTTTTTTTAATTGGTCATCTATACTCGAGTCTATCAAGCTTCATTTCTTTTCTATGTGCTATCAATATGTGTAACTATCTTTTACAGGTCGAGAAAAAGAGAAAATCATTTAAGCAGATAGAGAAGAAGAAAAAGAAAAAGAGGTAGGGGAGCAATCTTTTCTATGGTAGGATGGGTTAGAGAATAAAATTTAATAGTATCGCGAGTAACGTGAAAAGACAGTTTTATTTTCTATAAACTTTTGAAAAGACGTTTATCAAAACAAAGTGTACCGCTTTCTCTCTTTTATTTCAGAGACCAAAGAACAAGAGTGTAAGAAGAATTAGTCTGTATTAAAATGTTTTACGATAAATGCTAGATCTAGATGTTGAGATGTAGGATGTATTTTTTTGCATGAAGATTTCCGTTTTTATTTGGTTTCCGAAATATTCCTGTTCTGTTATTTGCAGCCCAAAACTTTCATTTCTTTTAGTTTTTGTTGTTGTTGTTGTTTTTTTTTTTTTTTTTTTTTTTTTTGTTGTTTGTTTTGTTTTAATTCTACGTGTTAGATCTTCCCTCAAAAGAAAGGAATAATAATTTGATGACATATATATTGCTGTCCTTGGTGCATTTATTTGTTGTTGTTGCTCAAAAGTCAGGCTCCCTTTTACAGATTTAAGACTCTTTTAATAACAATTATGAGTTATTTATAAGAAAGGGCACAATATTTAGAGAGAGGCAAAGCACATTGACCAGAGTGAATTAGTTTGCACGACAAGTTTTTCCAATGTTTATATGAAGCTGAGGCTGTTGCTGTAAAGCAAACACTCGAATGTAATGTATCACGTGCCTCAACTCTAGGGTCATTTTTATTATGTGATTTATTGTGTTCTAACCCTACTAAAAAAAAAATAAAAAAAAAAAAATGATGGTGCTTACTTACATTGTGGACTATTTGGCTTAAAATAAGACCGCCCGGTGTAGAGCATTTCAGATTAATTTTTAGTTTCACATTTTATATGAAGCGCGTTGTGATTTTTGACCCGTGTTGTGCATGCCATCGCTTCAGCACTAAAGCCATGTAGAGTGGATGAGTCTATATGAGCACAACATCGACAATATTTACTTAAAGATAGCTCTAGAGACCTTAATTATAACGCATTTCACATAAAGAAAGATCAGAATAAAGGTGAAAATTTTAAATCACAAATATCCAAATGAAATGGATAAGATCATGACTAAAATGGGTTTTGGGTACAGCCAAATTTCCAGTCTTGTACCACTCTGAGGTATCTGCCCATGCTCTGGCTGTCGGCCAGTTCATTAATTGCCCCCTGACACCTTTTTTGTTGGTTTTCATAGTCCCATGGAGAAGAGCGTGGACAGCCCAGGCAGATCAAACCTAACCGAAAGATACAGAATTCTAGGGATTTTCGCTGCAGTGACTAAGTGATATTTTACATACGAAGCATTATTACAAATAAATCGAATATTTTGCTTTCTTTAAATTTCACTTAATGAGACACTGAAAGTAAAAGCAAACTGGATAGAAAATTGTTGCGACGACATTAGTTCATTTTTATGTCCATATTGACGCAATTTGAGATGGAGGAATGCATCTCATTTATGTTGGTAAGCTTCAAAAGAACCGTTTAGGATCGGGAGAAGGGTTGTAACAGTGCATGAAAAAAAATAAATGTAAAAAAAAACTGACATATATGAGGATGCTGTAACTCGTCATATATTCAATCAATCTACTTATTAATGTATAAACTATTTTTTCTTTGGAATGTATTTACTGATGAAACCTTGCACGTAGTGTACCAGATGATCATATAAGTGAAGCTTTACTTGACTTGGCATCTATAAGGCTGGCGTAAACCGCGGTTGTATTAAAATTGTATTTTGGTCAAACCTAGTGAAACAATATTATAATAGAAAGTGGCTATACTTTTTTCAGATCTTTCATTGACCGATTTGTTTTGCACTAACAAGTTAATACATAATTTATTAAAATATGTAGTGGCTAAAGCTATTGTAAATGTGATGATCTGTATAAACAGCTAAATATATTCATCAGAATATGCATTGGCCAAACCAGAATACGGCGCCTCTTCGGGTGGCTTATGTGCTGAAAGTACAACTAAACAAGCAGAATAGCGATAAGCATAGACCAAATCAAATTTAGGTGCCGCTACGGTTGGATTATGTGTTTATGTGCTGAGAATACAACAAAACATATATAATAAGGACATATAGTACGTAAACCTGATTTAGGTGCCTCATCGGGTGGCTTATATGCTGGCATTGCAACGAAACATACATAATAAGGATATATTGTAAGCAAACCTTATTTAGATGCCCATTCGTGTGGCTTATGTCCTTGCAATACAAAAAAAAACCCAACATATATAATAAGAATATATAGTAGCCAAATCTAATTGAACTTCTCCGTTGGGTGACATCTCTCTCTCTCTCTCTCTCTCTCTCTCTCTCTCTCTCTCTCTCTCTCTCTCTCTCTCTCTCTCTCTCTCTCTCTCTCTCTCTCTCTCAAATGCCCTGTCTGGAACAGACATCGGCGATCATGATTCTCCACCTGTCCCTATCTTCCGTCATCCGCAGTAAGACTATGTTGTCTTTGTTGTTTCCTGTCACAAGCTATCAAGAAATGTAATCCTTTGTCTACCTCTGCTTCTTGTACCTTCTATTTTGCCTGTAAGAGATAAAAATTCCAGTCCCTTATGGCGACATATGTGTCCTAAAAATTTCAGTTGCCTTTTCCTTATTGTGTTTATGAGGGATCTCTCTTGGTTCGTTTATTCTAATATCGATTCATTTGTCCTCTTTTCTTTCCATGATATTCTTAACATTCTCCTGTAGAACCACATTTCCGCTGCCTCTAAATTTTTCTTGGTTTCTGCAGTTATTGTCCATGTTTCGCATCCATATAAAAGTATAGACCACACATATGTTTTCAAAACCCTCAATTTGGTTGAAAATGATATATTTCTATTTTTAAGAACGGTGCTCAATTTTTGGAAAGAAGCCTTTGCAATGGCTATTCTCTTCTTAATTTCAGTCCTGCATTTACCGTCAGATGTCAATGTATATCCTAGGTATTTGAATTTCTGTCTTTCCTAATTTGTTCTCCCTTGCTAAAAAGCTTGCATTCTGGATTGTTTTTCTTCTTAGATACTACCATACATTCAGTCTTTTTTACAATTAGAGACAATCCCAGCTTTTCACTCTCTTCTACAACAATATTTAGAAGCCTTTGTAAATCCTCTTCCGATCCTGCTAATAGAGAAGTATCATCTGCATATCTTAGGTTGTTCAGATTTTCACCATTCGCTTTGAGTCCTTCACTTTCATCAAAGTTTCTTAAAATTACTTCTCTGTACAAGTTGAACAGGTCTGGCGACATCACACAACCTTGTCTCACCCCCCTTTTAATATTTGTGTACTCACTGAGTTCTCCATCTACCCTTACCGCAGCAGTTTGATCCCAATAGAGATTTCTAAGCACCCTCAAGTCTTTTCCGTCAATATCTAGCTGATTCAGCATCTCAAACAACTTTTCATGCTTTACCATGGGTGACATATGTGCTGAAAATGCATGTACATAAAAATGATGTTCAATTAGATGACTCTTCGGGAGATTTATGTGCTGAAAATGCATGTACATAAAAATGATGTTCAATTAGATGTCTCTTCGATGGACTTATGTGCTGAAAATGCATGTACATAAAAATGATGTTCAATTAGATGACTCTTCGGGAGATTTATGTGCTGAAAATAGAATAAAACATATAGAATAAATATGTAAAGAGACTAAACCTGATTTAGGTGCCCGTTTGGGTAACTTAAGTGATGAATATACTACCATAAATTTGTATTAAGAAAAACAAATGTAGCTCTTCTGTCCTTAAGTAATGCCCATAATAAAGAAGCTATCGTTTGAATGGCTTTCTATGTATTGTACTTCTCATGGGTGACATAATCACATATTTACT
Organism: Elysia crispata; assembly: GCA_033675545.1. Classification (NCBI taxonomy): domain Eukaryota; kingdom Metazoa; phylum Mollusca; class Gastropoda; family Plakobranchidae; genus Elysia; species Elysia crispata. The sequence continues at coordinate 134,623 of JAWDGP010000195.1, read as the reverse complement.
TTATATAGATTTGGGAGACCAGAGTAAGTTTTAACGATTTGCAATTCTGTGGATGGTCCAAGGGGGTCCATTCATTTAAAAAAAAATGTGTCACCCAATGAAATATCTATCTTTTTCATTTATGAATCGAGAGGTAAACTGTGGTCATAGGTTTTCAAACATCACACGGTTGCTTGTATGCATGATTTATTTTTCAATTAATTAACATGTTTGTAATATATTACTGGAACACCTATGTGTTAGTTTTACTCTGGGTACCCTTAGTGATAAAATAGAGTCATATATATATATATATATATATTATAATTTAGAGCTTTTTCATCTGGAAATCTTTAAAAAGTAAATAAAAAGTCATCAAAGTGAACAAAAAGGTTGGCGAGACTGATAACTTTAAAGAGATATTTTGACTGCGTTCGTTTCAATCAGACGATATGGAAGCACGTCAAGTGCTTTTCTTAAAACTCTGTTGCTTTTTTTTTTTAAGAAGAAAGCCTTCTGGTTAATCTCTTTCAGTCATGCTTACTCAACTTATTCAATGATACCAAGAGCAGCGATGCCAGCATTTTCCTGCGCTGCTTGAACTTAACTATCACACAATCCTTCTTGGCCTTTGCACCAATATATTTGACCTTCGTTTAAAACGACGTCAGGTTCAGCAATAATAAAGGGAAGAGATGACCACATTAAGAAAACAGACGACAAGTTTCTTCATGGCAATCGCTGGTCTATATATAGAGAACAAAAAATTACTGTATTTTCTTATCGTTTGTTTTGGAAAAAAGGGTAACGAAAGATTTTCTAGTGAAAATAATGAGATATGCAATGGTTTAATTACCAAAAGATTAAAAACAAAAGAGACTGCATAAATAAGTTTTCTTTTGCACAAACGTTTTATAAGCAACTGATAACCTACATAAAAAATAGACTGAAGGTAAAAATCTACTTCTGACTTTTCATCTTCATTTTATCCCCAAAAATATGTATATTTGTAGCATGAGTTTAAAGTTTGTGATATATTATTCCATATCGTTTTCAATTATTTTTTTAGTGAATTTTTGTAGCTGACATTTTTAAGCCGCCGTTTCTAGTTCTATACTAGGAGGCGTGCCGAAAAAGATAAGGCCCAAATCTGACCAGAAATCAATATTAATTATTCATTTGTTTAACCTACTGGTCCAGCTAGTAAAACTATATACATTATGGAAACACTTCGTTTAAGCCTTTTTTGTTGTTGTCTTTTAAACGCACTGTTTATAAAGTATATTTTTCAACATCCATCTCTATATATATACATGTAATGAAGTTAGGCGAAAAATGAGGACCATTTAACCGAGCATTTTTAGACCACTTAGAAACTTCAAACTTTGAATAAAGTTGTAATATGCCCTGGAGATTGGAGTGGTAATACTATTTGTCAACAAAATAGTGTGTTTTGAAAAGTAAAGGCAAAAATGTGATTATTATTTTTCAAAAAAAAGGTGAATGTGCGAACTACTTCCTGTAAGCACAGGAATGAAACTGAAAGTACGCATACAATGCAGGCGGCGGCAGATCTAAAACCGTCTAAAATAGATCTAGATCTACATGATATAGAGTGGGATCAAATAAAAAAATCTTAAAAAGTTGCTTGAACATAGGTTCTAAATCTAGGTTCTAGATATTTATAGCAGCTAGACTTAGAGTCAGATCAATAGATTTTACTTTTAGGCCGAGAATAATAATTTTGTTTAATCCAAATCTAATTAAGGATTTTTTAAAAACATTCAATATCATAATTATAGGTTTAAATAACTGCGCGGCAATGAATTTCCGTAAGGCAGTGCACTTTTATGCACTTTATGCGAAAATTCACAGCTTTCTAATAAACGTTTAAAAGGATCTAAAAATAGACTGGGAAAGTATAGAATCCTTCGATTTTATTTCAAAATGATTTAAGTTCTGCATGTTAATTTTTTGTTTAGAATAAGAACTATCGAGATATCTAGATTCTGGATAAAGATGGATAGTTGGAGACATATATTGGATTGTTTAAGTAAAAGGATACCCATGAAGACCTTTAAACTTATTTAATACATAGTTACATGCACCCCAGGCTCGGCAAATTAACACCAGCATCCCGCTCAGAGAACAGGGTTTTCAGCTTGTTTTAAAAATGCGCAAATATCATTTTTCCTAACTTATACTTTTTGTCTTGTAAATGTTAACTTCAAAGAGCTCTGAATGGATTTGATTTTTAAAAAAAAATACAGTGTACAATTACAGGTGTAGCATATACTGAACATCTGGCAAGTAAAGATAAATGACAATTCTAACTTTATTCGTGAACCTTGTTTCACAGAAAAATGAATTGATTATTACAATCATAAATGTAACGATAGGACGATAGGCAAGATTTTTTTTCCTTTTTAAAATGCGTAAGGTAATTTCTGTATTATGTATCTGACTAAGTATAATTTCCCTAGCCCATTTCCTCATCTCAACATTGAGTCCAGTGGCTACATTAAGGCTGTCTATCAATCTATGTTTTCTTAGATAGCGCTCGCACTGTACAATCTTTCCACGATTAGGTTGATGGGATCCCCTGGCTCTATGAAGTAGAATTGTATCAACAAAGAAGATAAGAAGCAAGACGAATTGAGTGAGAATATTTAAACTACAATCAAGCATCAAAGGAGATCAACATAAGTAGTGGTGAGGAACATACCAGCAGAGAAGGGAAGGAATAAGTCAGCATAGCCGAAAAGGTGAGTTGTGAGTCACAATACCAGCAGATAAGGAGAGTTATGAGTCACAATACCAGCAGAGAAGAAGAGTTATGAGTCACAATACCAGCAGAGAAGGAAAGTTATGAGTCACAATACCAGCAGATAAGGAGAGTTATGAGTCACAATACAAGCAGAGAAGGAGAGTTATGAGTCACAATACAAGCAGAGAAGAAGAGTTATGAGTCACAATACCAGCAGAGAAGGGAAGGAATAAGTCAGCATAGCCGAAAAGGTGAGTTGTGAGTCACAATACCAGCAGATAAGGAGAGTTATGAGTCAACATACCAGCAGATAAGGAGAGTTATGAGTCACAATACCAGCAGAGAAGGAGAGTTATGAGTCACAATACCAGCAGAGAAGAAGAGTTATGAGTCACAATACAAGCAGAGAAGGAAAGTTATGAGTCACAATACCAGCAGATAAGGAGAGTTATGAGTCACAATACAAGCAGAGAAGGAGAGTTATGAGTCACAATACCAGCAGAGAAGAAGAGTTATGAGTCAATATACCGGCAGAGAAGAAGAGTTATGAGTCAACATACCGGCAGAGAAGAAGAGTTATGAGTCAACATACCAGCAGAGAAGGAGAGTTATGAGTCACAATACCAGCAGAGAAGGAGAGTTATGAGTCACAATACCAGCAGAGAAGGAGAGTTATGAGTCACAATACCAGCAAATAAGGAGAGTTATGAGTCACAATACAAGCAGAGAAGGAAAGTTATGAGTCACAATACCAGCAGATAAGGAGAGTTATGAGTCACAATACAAGCAGAGAAGGAGAGTTATGAGTCACAATACCAGCAGAGAAGAAGAGTTATGAGTCAATATACCGGCAGAGAAGAAGAGTTATGAGTCAACATACCAGCAGAGAAGGAGAGTTATGAGTCAACATACCAGCAGAGAAGAAGAGTTATGAGTCAACATACCAGCAGAGAAGGAGAGTTATGAGTCAACATACCAGCAGAGAAGAAGAGTTATGAGTCAACATACCAGCAGAGAAGAAGAGTTATGAGTCACAATACCAGCAGAGAAGGAGAGTTATGAGTCAACATACCAGCAGAGAAGAAGAGTTATGAGTCACAATACCAACAGAGAAGAAGAGTTATGAGTCAACATACCAGCAGAGAAGAAGAGTTATGAGTCACAATACCAACAGAGAAGAAGAGTTATGAGTCAACATACCAGCAGAGAAGAAGAGTTATGAGCCAAAATACCAGCAGAGAAGAAGAGTTATGAGTCACAATACCAGCAGAGAAGAAGAGTTATGAGTCAATATACCGACAAAAAAGTTGCTTTATAAGTAAACATAACAGTAGAGAAGGACGGTTATGAGTCAACATGCCAGCACAGAAGGTGACTACCGAGTCTATATACCAACAGGGAAAGAGAACAAAGCAGGAAGAAATGGACATTGAAATTTTTAAAGGGCGCTGAAATTTTGGAGTGAAATAGATTTAAAAAGGAAATTATAGGAAAAATATAAGGATGTTTTTGCCTAAGCAGTTCTGTGACTTAAAGTTTAAAGGAAGCTCTGCACACCTTCACCAATTACTCGACGCACTTAATTGTTTTAAGCTGAGAATATTTAACAAAAGTGGGGTTTTCTCCTTTAATTCTGAATGTTACATGATGTATTTAATACACTGTAATATGATGCATACAATTGACAGACTGGTTCAAAAGTGACACATATTCGCAGTCAGAAACACAGGAATGGTTTACCAAAACATAATGTAAATAGAAGAGTCGTTTAGATAGTGCATAGAGCAGAGGGTATGTAGTGATCATTTTATCGTCAAGATGAGAACTGGCCAGACTTAGCAAGCCACATCTCAACCTCTATAAGCCCAAAGTATGTCAGAACGAGGAAAATGTTCAGAGAATATTTCAATCTTGTTTGGTATCTTTTAACTGTTCTAAAAACAAATGAAAGCAAAATACATTGGAATACAATCATTTCGAGAGAGATCATCATTCTTCTTTTTTATATGGATGATGCGATCAAACCGTCACGCGTAGAACAAATGGCGCTGAGGAAGACAGCAAAAAAATTGAACATGCCACAATAGAAATATACCCTACATGTTCGTTTTTTGACGATTTGAACAAGGCACCAAGCCAGCAATGATAAGATCGCATGCGCCACTGCAAGTGAACCGCAAGAGATAAGAGTGGGTTCGCGCGTCAGAGATAGGCAGAAACAAATCACAGACATAGAATAAAGTACTTGACGAGTATCTTGATTATTTTTACATGGGCCAAAAAAAAAAAAAAAAAAAACTTTTTGTGCTAGATCTTTTTGGCTTTAACTTTCTTATTACTTTTAATAAATTAAACTTATGCGACAACTCGTCCAAAAGCTTCCCTTCAATAAATGAAAGTTTATGAAATTTATCTTGTTCAGAGTATCCGGGTTTTTTTTTTATTTTATTATTATTATTTTTTTTGCTATGATCCACGCCCTGTCGAGGTGCCTTAATTCCCTTCTTTTTAGTTTTTTTGTTCCATGACGTTTTAAAGGTGGCGAAAGTATTTAAAAGCTCATGCTTGCCTACATACGTGCTTTGATTTAAAGAAGTCAGTGTCTAGTTAAATTTTTTTACTAATTTTTTACTTGTAGACATTCTTCGTGGCGGATGGCATGAAATGTGCTCCATAAAGCATCCATGCTGTAGACCATGGCACAGCTGAACGCAAAAAAATGTATAGTGTAACAAATGTTAATTGTTTTTTATAGTCTCTTTCAACTGAACACACGTAAGCTCCCAAACTTGGCTTAGCGCCAACTTTCAAAATATTTTTTTTTAAATATGGGCTATCAGGGAATTAAAGCTACCATAATCCTTATAAAATCCCACGGTCTGATTGTCTAGGACTTAGATGGCAGGAAAAGCCAAGAAAGACAAGAGGAGTAAGAAATAAAGTTTGAATGCCATTAACCGCAGTCTATGCAGAGCTGAAGAAAATGACTCGGTTAAAAGTTTTAATTATTCATTTTAAACGCTTGGGCTCTTCAAATTGGAGTATCTTCTGACCCGAGCCTTAGCTACATCTAATTATTCTCTTAAACATCTACACAGAAGGACAAACATTTTCACCTTGCATTATTTAGCGACAATAAAAAGATACGTTTTCTACACTCTATCTGTCTTTAAAAAAATCACCTTTATCAAATGCAAGTTTGATTATTCGTTCAAATGAACAGGTGGGGAAAGAAACTACATTTAAGAAATGCAAACTTTACAAAGAAATATCGGACCTTCATCCTCCAAAGACATACAAATGCACTGAAGAAAAGCAAACTTTACAACAATGGACAGGTAGAGAAGAGGGAAACAAATGTTACAACAATAACAGATGCTAGGTTATATATATATATATATATATATATATATATATATATATATATATATATATATATATATATATATAACCTAGCAAAAAAATTAAAAAAAAAAAACCATTTGTTTGATAATTGAGTTAACAATGAGATGAGTAATTTAAATGTTTTTTATTTCATCATAACACACTTGACAAACAATTGATGAAACTAATAACAATAGATCTATAACGAACTTTCTAATGCATTTTTAAGCTTTTAACTTTTCTCTATTTTTCTTTTACCGTTTGGGACACTGATATTTTCAGATCAAAATCCCAAAAAACTTCATCACTCTATATTGAGTGATTCAGATGAAGGTATTGTAGAAAAAAACCATAAAACTGCTTTTTACAATATTATAGATACACTTGGCCACCTTATTTAAACGTGGCAGAAATTAACTCTAACGTGCCCGACATAGTTTGAGACTTTGCGCGCTCGTTTGACTACGAGATGGTAACTGGTCCGTCAGCCCAGGGTTGGGTATGTGTGGAGTGTGGAGTGTGCAGTGTGGAGTGTGGAGTGTGGAGTGTGCAGTGTGCAGTGTGCAGTGTGCAGTGTGGAGTGTGCAGTGTGGAGTGTGGAGTGTGCAGTGTGCAGTGTGGAGTGTGCAGTGTGCAGTGTGGAGTGTGGAGTGTGCAGTGTAGAGTGTGGAGTGTGCAGTGTGCAGTGTACAGTGTGGAGTGTGCAGTGTGGAGTGTGGAGCGTAGAGTGTGCAATGTGGAGTGTGCAGTGTTCTCCAATAGACGCCATAGTAGCGATCGGGTTTAGAGCTAAGGAATCAGAACAAACAGGTAATCGAGAAACCAGTAAAGTTGAAAAACAAAACAAAACAAAAATACCTTAAAATTCAAACCTACAAAATAAATACCAAGATAAAGAGACCGAACAAGACAAGAAAAAAAAGATATGGGTCCACATTTGAAAAAAAAAAGGAAACAACCGCCTGTCGAGATAAGCCCAAGAAGTAAGCCCAAGTAGATATAAAATAAAAAAAAAAAAACTTAATTACTTTATTGAATTAACTTAAAGACGTCACCAGGGATAGCAACTCAAAACAATTTTGGTCTGAATTTCAAACGATAAGACAATTGCTCAAGATGTATTTAAAAAATAGAAACTTAGAGCCGAATAAAAAACCTTTTTGCCCTAGACGAACACCTGAACATCTGCAGGAGGCTTCCTGTATTGACTCTTTGTTCTCCAGGAAGGCACAGGCTTTCAATTCCTCTCTATTGTTTTATTGATGATCAATCTTGGCAGTCAACCATGAAAAAGCGCTTGCAATTGGATATGGAAAGGTGAAGGCTTGTTAAATCTATGAAAATCTGCTTGTGAGGGAAAAGCACCTCAATGAAACCAGAACATCAGAAGTATCACAAGCATGACAGGTTGAATGATCTGCCCCAGGCAAAGCGGTAGAAGAAAAAAGCAACTCTGGCAAAGTGTCCAAACAGTTATTGCCAAATCGACCTAGTAAAAAGGATGTCTAGTCGCCCAGATTACTATCACGTGTACCGTGCAGAGAAACAAAGCAATAAAAATGCAGATCAGAATACAAATGTAGAGAATAAGTTTCTTGTGTACGTGTGAGCAATGTCGCTATCACATCTATATTTCTTCTCAAATCTGGTAATGAATCAAGTTGTCTTTCTCTAAAGTTAGCTAAGCCAGATCTTGTGTAAGAAGTTTTTACACCCTCCCAATTTCCAATTTCTCTCCCCCCCCCCCAAAAAAAAAAAAAAAAAAAGATTACAATGGCTATAACTCAACTTCTACTACATCAATTGTTATCCGATAAACTACAGCTTCATTAATGCACCATTTCATTAGGAACATAAAGCACCACTAATAAATGGACCATTGAAAACTGGTCAAAGGCAAAGATACGAGCGGTGATCAGATTTCTGTTTTCTAAAGGCAACTCTCAAACAAAAATTAGTCGCCAAATTTTTGTTCCGTTTACGTTAAGGAATTCATGCGCAAAAAAATCAAGGACACAAGTGGTGTCCGAGACTGGGCGGTCAGTTCTTTAAGATGATGCGGGCAGTGGCCGTCTCCAATCTAACCTGACGGACGAAAACATCGCTCGTGTTGGTCATCTTATTGGAGAGGACAGGCGATGCTGACTTAAGCATTTAATGAATAGTTTTGGTCTTCCGCACAGTGTATGCAAAAATGTGATACCAGAAAAAAAAATCAGCAAACTGGGTGTCCCAAAAAATGATAGATGGCCGCAAATCTAGGCGAACAAAAGCCTATTAGTCAGACTATCTTACTCGTCAGAAGGATGTCACCAATTAAAAAAAAATCGGACCTGGTAGAGACAATGGGGAAAATGATAATTGGTGAACTGCGATCTAGTTTCCTTTTTCTTGGACAAATAGATGAAGCATGGGTGCATTTCACAACAGCGTGACCAAGCAAGACTCCGCACCAGGACACACTCGTCACCAACACCAAAAACTTGAGCAGTTTTCAAATAAACCTCACTGAATTTCGGGACATAACAGATGTTTTATTTGTAGAGTTAGGGCCGAAGTGAAATTCTTATTTTTGTAAGATATTGTCAAACATTGGAGCGACTGATATAGGCCATACGTCGAAAACGACATGGCCACCTGAGATAAGATGTGATTTTACAAAATGATATTGGGACATAGAAAGTCTGGCCTCAGCGTTACTATCGAGAGTTTCTTTCACATTCTTTACAAAGTCCAGACTTTGCTACCTCGGGCTGCCACTTGTTTGGAAGTCAGGAAAGACAACTGGTAGGACATCGCATAATTGAGAATGTAACTAAATTTCTTTATCATATTGACGAATATTTCCAGAATGGTTACACATGTTTTCTTGTGCACTTAAATCAAAAGTTTTGCAACTTCTATGAATAACATTTATCAAATTTTATCAACTTTTAAACCTTTATTCGATTTATCTTTCTTTTTTCTCCGTAACCCAGCAATACAGAAAATCTGAAGTATGAATTCATGTATCGTGATGTGAAGCAATTTTAGCTAATGCAAAACCAGTAGCATTGGATGCTTCCCCGACATTACAACACCATCTCCATGAACTGTTTTCACCGAGATTCACCTGCAGTCAAGGAAGTCAACCTTTTATCATCTTACAACTCCCATTCTCAGACGTTCATTGCAGCGTAGCTGTTCTCTTGACCAATTCGATGAGTTCAGCTCGCATGTCGATAGTTTTTATAGGATGAAAGTTAAATATACTCCCGGTATATGCGCTAATTACTATGACCTAGCAGCATGTATTTATTACTACTGAGAAAGTGGCGATGCCGTATCATGGAGGTGATTTAGAAACATGCAATCGTGCCAAGTACAGATAAGTCGTTTGTACTAATAACTAGTGTCTGGATTAAAATCATTAACTTATACAGAAAATGAGGCACAAAAGAATTAGATATTTAAGAATTAATTTTGGTTTATATAAGGTTATGAATTCCCGTAAAAAGTGCCTAGCGGTGCACCGCTAGTGGAGTTTAATAAGCTGTCCATGGTTTTGAGCCTATCTAATAATTGGCTCTGAAAGAAATTTATGAGTAAAGTGGGGCTAACTTTTTGCGCTTACTTTTGACTATCGATTTAGTTCAAGAAGTCCTTAAATGAACTCAAATATAAAAAATCGTTCTAACTTTTAATTTATTTTGTTTCCATTTATAGATTAATGTTTTTCTTTATTGCTGTTATTAGTTTGGTTGAACCCCTAAGTAAATTTTACTTTTTTTATGGATGTTAGTTTCCGGTCTTTCCTGATTTTATCTCTGTGATGATTTTTTTTTCATGCTGTGCTTTTCGTCATACTTTAAAAAGAAGTTTGTGAAAGCGCCTTCAAGCAAATCTTAATATCGTCTCGGTATTGCGTCTTCAAGTAAGATTTTTAGAAAGCCGCATGGACATTGGTAAAGTTTATATAGGAAAGAGATTAGATTCAGACAGAAAATATACAGGGAGAAGCGAGAGGTTTTTTATCTTGATTGTTTTAACTTTAGATCTAGACACGATCCTGTCTATACTAAATTGGGTGACAATCTTCATAATCAAAATGATACAACAAATTACAATATTATCTTTCACTGGGAAAAAGAGAGAGAGAGAGAGAGAGAGAGAGAGAGAGAGAGAGAGAGAGAGAGAGACAGACAGACAGACAGACAGACAGACAGACAGACAGACAGACAGACAGAGACAGACAGAGACAGAAAAAATGAGTCAGAAAGAAAGAGAGAGAGAGAGACAGACAGACAGTCAGACAGACAGGTAGACAGAGAGACAGACAGAGCGACAGAGGAAAAAAAAAAGAGAGAGAGAGAGAGAGAGAGAGAGAGAGAGAGAGAGAGAGATAGGCAGACGGGCAGAAAAAGGGTGAGACACATAGAGCTATACATTTTTTATGTCACGCGGCTTCGGTTGACACAGATAAAACGTGCGTGATGCACACTTTGCTATCGTGGGCTTGTGACACATGGTGACAAGTCTACAGAGGTAGCTTCGATAAAGCATTTAGATTGTTTTTGGGAATTATTATTAGACTTACTATGTAAGCTAGAAATGAATTTGGTGAGCCTGGAGAATAAATATAATTAATCTGCATGCTTACATGGGCCGTGGTCGAGAATTTTGTTCAATAGATCTTAGAATGATACAGAGGGGATAATTTTGAGGGCGGGGCAGGCTTTTGTCAATCAAAGATTTATAGTTTGAGATAATGCTGTCCCCATGGGCACGTCAGACAGGGCTTTCCTTAGAAAGATGAGACCCTACACTCATACCCCTTGGTGCAGTGGAGCAAGGTATCGGCAAAGAAGGTCAGTGGTTTATCAAGGCTCGACTCTGGCACCAGAGAAACCTTCGAACGATGATTGTGAAAGTCCAAGGTTTTAGGTTTGGGATTGTTACTTTCAACTCTAACCTGGCCCAGGACTTAATGAGATGTGATAGAAGCTCATCAAACAGCCTTCAGGCAGAGACTAAAGACTGAGACTATTGAACAACAACAAGAAATCGAAAACTCCATTTGGTCACATGAAGGCCATCAGAAACAGAACCTGTCCTATTTGGCCAGAAATCAGCAAGGGATCACGGAAAATATCTCTGCTCACTAGGGTTGATTTCTGTACACAATAAGCAAAGACTACAAGATTGAGTGATCTAACGGATCCCAGCTATTATAATTCATTAACAAGGGGTGCGCATATCCTTGGATGGAATATTTTCTTATAAACTCAAGTCTCAGATGTATTAACTAAAACAAGGAGAAATGATAGAAGGAAAGCAACTGGCGAAATGTTTCTAAACGATGGAGTAAGTGACAAAAAGGGCACCGCTAACAAGTGTAATAACAACCAAAGCTTATAAACTGATGGAGATAAACCGAGTGGTTCAAAAAAGATTTTTTGGGAGTGGAGAAAAACATCAGAGGAAAATCGGTCTCCAACAGTTAAAAGTTTTAAGACATCCTTATAGAGATAATCCTAATCTTCCTATTTGTTGTGTTTAGTTGCAATCAAAAAATGGATATAAGGCATATTCTGTTGCCTCATTTGTTTTAATATCCTTTGTATAGAAATGTAGTTTACCTGGATAAAGAGTTAACAATCCCTTCCGTTTCGTCCAATAATGATCTCAAAGTATTGATCAATCATGAAGAAATGATAAGATTGTATGATATAAGAAGATGATCATTGATCTTAGAAACAGAGTAATTCATAAACTCCTATCAATATATTAAAGTATAAAAAAAAACAACTTTTGCATTGTATTTAGGAAAAAATTGGGAGGGCTATATGACCCGCAATGATAATGTCGCCCATATCTTTGTATTTATGTTAACATGTAAATTAGATGGTTGAAGTCATCCAATATTTTTAAGACATTTGTTTTAAATATATGTCTAAAAAATGTAGTCAGATTTAAAAACTTATTTTGATATTATATATAATTACTTATATAGATGTGTGTGATAATTTCGATCTAGCAATTTCCATCTACATCTTTATCTTTTTAAACTACTGGTTTCTATGGCTAGTTAAGGATCTGGACTTGTTTAAAGTTTAAACACGGCGTGTACAACCTATAGAATTTATAGATGAGCCTGGAACTGATACAGCTACAGGGCGTGCACCTCAAACAATTATAGTTAGGTCTGTGACTCTAACAGTTCATGGTTGGTCCTGTGCCTCTAATAATTATATTTGGCTCTGTGTATCTAACAACAATGGTTGGATCTGCACGAAAAATAATTATAGTTGGGTCTGTGCTTCTAAAATTATTATTGGGCCCACACCTATAACAAGTATAATTGGGTATGTGCCTTTAAATATTGCAGATGGACATCTGCTTTTAACTCTTTTAGATAGGCCTGTGCCTCTAGCTGTTATAGATGGGCCTTTACCTTTAACGATTATAGATGGGCCTGTGTTTCTAACTATTATAGTTAGGCCTTTGCCTATAACTGTAGATGGGTCTGAGCCTCTAACAAATATAGATGGGCATGTGCCTTTAAAAGCTATCGGTGGGCCTGAACCTCTCACAATAATAGATGAACTTATAAAAAAACTTAGATTGACCTGTGCCTGTAATAGATATAGATGGGCCTGAACCTGTAACAATTATAGATGGGCTTGTGCCTCTCACAAATACAAATGGGCTTGCATCTCTAACAAGTATAGATAGGCCTCCTCATCTAAAAAAAAGTATATAAGGGTGTCCACCTCTAACAATTATGGATGGGCCTGCATTTCTAAGTAATATATCTGTTTGTGCACTTCTTACATTTAGAGATTTGCATGCATTTCTAAGGAACATTATTTTATTCTGCATCTCTAACAAATATTTCAGGCCTGCGCCGTAACAGATTCAGAGGCGATTGTCCCCAAAATAATTTTATTTGGACAAATAGATGCCGAAACGTATTTTTATTAACTTTTTTACATTCTGTGATAATAGGCGGCCTCTTGGGTTGAGTTTTACCATGTTTTATCTGCCGTAACAGATTCAGACATGACTGAGGTAATTGTCACGATAGATTCAGACGTAACTTTGCTAATTGTAATAGCATATTCAGGCATAACTAGTTAGCTGTCGTAAGGATCCAGGTGTGATTGTCCCCAAAGTGATTGTATTTGGAGAAATATCAAAGCTAATAGAACCGAAACTGATTTCACACACTATGACAGTAAATGATATCTTGGGGTGAGTTTTAAATTCGTTTATCCCCAACTGATCCCCCACCCCCACCCCACCCCCCTCCCAAAAAAAAAAAAATAAAAGAATTTAAAAATGTGGATATATTACCTAAAAACAAAACAGGACATTTAGATGAAGTCATTTATAGCTTTTACTTATTTTTTGACAAGTAGAATTTTTTCCAGAACTCATGTTGTGAAGAAAGCATGTTTGTGAAACAATTTTGAGTTTGTTTTTTAAATAAAAGATTGCGGCATTTTATATAGAATAAAAATATCGTCAATCTAATTATAACAAGTTCTTTATTTGAGAAAAATAGCACCAGTACTTAAGGTTATCTAATCTGCATGTTTCAGATTTCAGTTTGGAATAGAAATAGTCGTACATTTATTTCAAATTCGAGCTAGACATTTAATGGTCTAGTTGAATGTGTATAGTTATTTCCAGAAAGACTTGGATTTTAAAAGACTTCTTTTTGGTGTAATTACTCTTTTAGTGGGTTATTTTGCATTCACGAAGTTTAAAAAGCCCATGAATGGTATCTAAAATACTAATCAGTTTTTGTGTTCTAAAACTGTCTGAATCGAAAGGTAGAATAGATGGTACAAGAGGAAAGGGCAGAGCCTGACGTCAGTGATACGACGACATCAAAGAATGGACTGGCAACCAGCTCTACACGAACATAAAGCTAGCCCAGGATCGTGTGACATAGAGAACTTAGAGCAGCGTGGCAAATCGACCCCAGAATGGCCCTCAACAGCCGGGATGACAAGGACAACAGCAACAACAACAACAACAACAACAATAACAACATCACCAACAACATATCGGAAGACTTTCTGAGGCAATTTGCCCGTTTTATGTGATTACATATGTGGTTACATATGATCCTCTACATCAATAGTCTCTCCAACAAGTCCATTTTATTTGTTACAAAACCATGCTTCAAAAAAGATCTAATGCCATTCATTGAAATATGGCAAAGATATCTTTCTGTCTAGCGTTTACAAAGTGTAATGATTTTTTTTCAGTTTTTGTTACTTAGCTCGCAATCTATTATTTTTTGTCTTTGGCGTCCAAAACTCTCGATTTTAAGTCTTTAAAGAAGCGCACGGTCAATTATTATGTCAAGCTTGTTGGCAATGTAATTTTTAAAGTATTTAAGCTTATAAAAATTTTAGTACAGCTGAACGTGGGAGCAAATCAATTTGTTCAGCACCTTTCTTCTATCTATCTATTCTGAATGATAAAGAACTAGTTTTGTCCAGCTATAAACTCATTTACATCATGTTGTAGATAGTAGTAAGGATTTAAGAAAAACTGTAGTAAGGCTTTCAATGTATGACATTTTTATTGAGATTTTGGCATAAGAATTTGTTGTAGATTTTAATCTTTCAGCAACTTGTAACATCTTTTTTTTTGTAATTCATTAAAAAATCTTTCTGATTGGCTCATACTGACAGATGACTTCCTGGGGGACTGCTGGTGGGTTCCCACAGCGATAAAACCGGCAGACGATGAAAACGATCTTATCGTGATGATAAGGCTGGAAGAATGCTATAGCTCTGTTTTTCTCGCAAAATAGTGAGCTTTTTTACTTTCATAAATTATCTCCTTTCAATGTCATTTTGTCAAGATTAAAAACAACAATCAGTGAAATGTAATTACTTTTGTAAACCATATGTTTTACAGCGAAAAGGCAAGAATACCTCGCACAGATGAACGAAAACAAAATAAAATAAAGAAAATACTAACTTAACAATAAACTGTTGGGACATGACAATTTAGGTTCCAACATTTCATATATTAGTGTATGAAATACATTTGTAAACTATAGATTTAACATAAATGATATTAAATTTTAATTAATACTGTTATGGCCTATGGCGTGAGTACTTAAGAACAGATAATTAGTCTTTAACGATCTAAAAGTTTGATGTGAAAAGAAAACCATATTTCAATCATCTTCGAAAAGTCTTCATAGATAAAGGCTTTGGAGTATTCTTTAAAGCAAGTATACAGATTGATGTTATATTCTCTACATTTTTCAATTATGTTGCTAGTGTTAGAATGTGGTCTTTAGTGCCTCTACCTTGTCGAAAACCAGCTTCAGTAATGTTTATTTCTCTATTCACCTTTACTTGTAGTCGTTTCAGAGTTATTTGTAACATGATATTACTGGCCGGGCTAATAAGATTAGTGCCTCGGTTCAGTGCTTAGGGTTTCCTGTTTTTCGGGAAAGGAACAATAACTGATGTCTTCCAAGATGTTGACTCGATCTCAATAGTTTGAGAAATAAAGCTTGCTGAAATTTCACAGTTGCCTCGCCAGCTTTTAAAAATGATTCAATTGGTGAATCAGCTTGCCGTGGTAACTGTCCTTTTTTTTCTTTCAAAGAATGGACTGTCCGTCGTGCCTCATGGACCAGTGGCTCTGACTTACTGTCCGTCGTGCCTCATGGACCAGTGGCTCTGACTTACTGTCCGTCGTGCCTCATGGACCAGTGGCTCTGACTTACTGTCCGTCGTGCCTCATGGACCAGTGGCTCTGACTTACTGTCCGTCGTGCCTCATGGACCAGTGGCTCTGACTTACTGTCCGTCGTGCCTCATGGACCAGTGGCTCTGACTTACTGTCCGTCGTGCCTCATGGACCAGTGGCTCTGACTTACTGTCCGTCGTGCCTCATGGACCAGTGGCTCTGACTTACTGTCCGTCGTGCCTCATGGACCAGTGGCTCTGACTTACTGTCCGTCGTGCCTCATGGACCAGTGGCTCTGACTTACTATCCGTCGTGCCTCATGGACCAGTGGCTCTGACTTACTGTCCGTCGTGCCTCATGGACCAGTGGCTCTGACTTACTGTCCGTCGTGCCTCATGGACCAGTGGCTCTGACTTACTGTCCGTCGTGCCTCATGCACCAGTGGCTCTGACTTACTGTCAGGCTTGTAGTTAATATTTTTAGCAGCATACATCTCTTGACACTATTCTTTCTTTTTTTTTCGCTATCTCTTTAAAAATTTGTTTCTGTTTTTGTCACAGATCCAGTTGCGCTTGGGTGTGGCTGCTTTGTGAACATTTTTATTTGCCTACATTCTAGCTCATAATTGGTTTTATTCAATACAAGGAAAAATTTATTTTTTTTTACTCTCCCAATCTACTGAAAAACTCTTTTTAACGCTCATTACAGGCCCTGGAGGTACGAAAAAATGGACTGACGAGCGCGGCGCTATGGCTTGTGGGAATTAACAGTTGCCGGTTTATTTATATCATTGGTAATGTGTGTTTAAAAAGGTCAATAAATGTTTCCCTTTTTCTCATAACTTAGGTTTGAATTTGATATTTTATATACTTTGATGTTTTGAAATTGTTTTTTTTTTTAAAATTCTTAGTTGTTTTATTTCAAATTTTTTGTCGCTATCACATCAGAATAAACTCAAAATCCTCCACATTCAAGCAATTTACAATAGATAGGAAAGAAAATTGAATATATACGGAAATGGTAGCCATTTCATAATGCTCAGATAATACTTATTTATTTCAGTTCGAAGAGAGGGCAGTCTGGAAAAATGTTTAAGTTCAGGATTTTTTAATTCAGGGAACACAAACGTTCAGAGATCTGGACAACCTCTAGTATATCTACTTGTATAAACTAACAACTAAGGACGAAGTTTTTACCATGTCAGACATTTCTCAAATAAAGTGCTAAGGTCGGTTTGAATATAATTTTTGAAATATTTTTTGAAACATCACCATGTTTAAACTAGT
>JAWDGP010000195.1:87500-107500 GCA_033675545.1 Elysia crispata | reverse complement strand
CAAGCAATGCACTTAGCTTTTCTTAAAATAGGAACCACACTCTAAACGACAAGAGTTTCTTTTTAATTTTTTTTAAACGATTTGGTTAAAGCTAATTTGTGGAAGAACTTATGATTCTCGAGAAAACCATTTTTTTTCCTAACGAATATAAACCTCCTCAGTAAGAATTACTTTTTATTTGGCTGCATGCACTTAATTTAAATATTACACTCTACCTAATTAGATCTGTTCATGTTTTTAGTTGTTTGGCTTTTAACTTGATTGACCGATGACTTTTTCCCAACGAATTAACTGCATAGTCATCATCAAGAGCATTTAAAAGTGGTAAGCATGGATAATGTGTTCTTTCCTATAAAAATTAAAATGTATAGCGTTTCAGTGAAATGCATATCTACGTATTTCTGAGCTGAATAAGCTAAACGTTCATTACAATAATTTTCTTTAGTAAATTAAAGACAGAGAATCTTCGAAACGAAGATAGGTCTTACAATATCCCTAGTATTGCAAAATTATCTTGATACGTTTTTCTCTCTTAGCGCAACCGAGCGACACCAGTAAACTCGTTGAATAAACTTAACATGTGCATAATTATGGCATTAAGTCATTCACAGAAGGGTGATTCCAAAAGCAGGGCAGTTGAAAAAGTTGCGACAACCTCGATTTTAAGTTTTTGACAGAAATTAAAAGAAAACACTAATAAGAAAATTAGGGAAGTATCGGAAAATTTGTGGTTCCTCTATGTTCTATCCGTATATACATTAGGTAATCAGAAGTTTTCAAATCTATCTTTATAACTTCAGAGATAGTACAGTTTTCAGCTCTAGTTGCTGAATGCGGCAGTTAGGCATCTGGCGGCTTACCTGTAATATTTTCAAATATAAGTTGATCACTCGGGTAGGAGAGAGAGAAAACCTTAAACAATATAAATGATTAAACTTTTAAAGGTAGAAAATTCGAAAAACTACTTTTTACGTGTCATGTAATGGTCTAAAAAAGTTAAGACAATTCACAAACACAAACAAAAGGATTTAAAAGACTGCTTCAAAGTTATTCTAGACCAATATATCAACGATTAAGTATCTTTTTCTTCCCGAAAATTTTGATAAAATGACCCCTAAGTTCAAACTTTACCTCTTTCAACAGCATCATCCTCACAAAAGTGGCAAGGCTGAGAAAGAAACTGAAAATGGCTTACATTACTAAACTCATTATAATTTTTCGCGCGAAGCAAATCTATAATTTAAGATAAAAAAACTATATAGCGAAAACAGTTTTACAGCGTTCTACTTGTAAACTAAACAGGCTAAAACTTCATTGTGTGACTTGCAAGTTAAGACTAGTCTAGATATTGTTGAACAAAATGTCCAAACCGGCAGGGCGACACGTTTGGGCACGGTGAATCTTTAGAACTGAAACCTAAACTTGATGAAATAAAAGAATTTTTGTTAAAAAGACCAAGAAGCACTGCCGTGTTTTTTGACGTTAGACATCTAGATTTAACACTTATGACGTTGTTAGACAAAACTAAGTTGTGCTTAAGTGAATCTTTTAGCACGCGGATAATACTAGTGTTAATAAAAGAAACATGACAATATCAGAAGCTCACTCTGTGTCCCTTCGATTAAAGACGAAAGCCAGGGAAGAACATTTCGATTTAATTGTTTAATGTCAGATTTTCTTTTTTTATTCCTTTTATATGTTTTTGTTTATTTTAGATTGTCCTTTGAAGCATCTAGTATACGTTGTTGTTAATTACTTAATATGAACAATAGAGTAAGCAGAGATACGTTTTTAAGTCTTTTCAGAATTATTTTAGCTCATATTCTTCATTTCAATTTATATTTTCTGGTTATAAAAAAAAAATGAGAAAACCGTTCTTGAGCATGGCTTTCATTGAATGCAGAGACTTCACTTTGAATCTAGTAAACCACAACTAACCTACCCTTCACTTAAGATTGTAATAACATTAGAAAAATATCTCAAATATCATTATTATTATTATTATTATTATTATTATTATTATTATTATTATTATTATTATTATTATTATTATTATTATTATTATTATTATTATTATTATTATTATTATTATTATTATTATTATCATCATTATTATCATCATCATCATCATCATTGTCATGACCATGATCCCTATGATCATAATCATTATTATCATTATAGTGTATTATTATTATTATTATTATTAGTAGTAGTAGTAGTAGTAGTAGTAGTAGTAGTAGTAGTAGTAGTAGTAGTAGTAGTAGCAGCAGCAGCAGCAGCAGCAATAGTAGTAGTAGTAGTAGTAGTAGTCGTAGTAGTAGTAGTGGTAGTAGTAGTAGTAGTAGTAGTAGTAGTAGTAGTAGTAGTAGTAGTAGTAGTAGTAGTAGTAGTAGTAGTAGTAGTAGTAGTAGTAGTAGTAGTAGTAGTAGTAGTAGTAGTAGTAGTAGTATCATTATTTTAAGCATGATAATCTTAATAGAGGTTTACCATCTTGATCATTATGGTTTCCAAACATTTTATATCTTACAAAATTGACCCTCGTATACATATATAATTTGATTCTTTTTGCAAATGGAGTCCTTTTGATTATACAAGAGTTCTGAATAAAGATAAATATTTCTTGAAAATCAAAACTTTAATTTTTTTTTTATATAAAAAATGTTATAAACTTTCGCAATCAAATATTTTTTTCTACCATCAACAGAGTGCACGGCTGCTGTTTCATGCGAAAGTGAGTCAATAAAACCTTAGCAAGAAGCTCGTTAGCCTGGTCCTTATTCAATGGTATTACGTTTCTCCGTGGCACCCATGCAAATTGTAAAGTATCCCACCACATACGCTATTTTCAACAACAAAGAAAAAGATTATTAACACGTTGCTTGATAATTATTAAATTGGTCTAAAAGTTGTATATACTTCTTCATTGTTTGGATATAATCATGAACAAGACATTTAACTAAACGTTTTTGTTTTGGTTTTTTTTTTTTTTTGCAATATAAAACGTTAAAACGGAATTATAAAAAAATCATCCGCCATCAGGTAAGGCTCAAACATTCTCTGGCCAAACAGTCAGTTCCTATATGATCAGAGCTGCTGGAAAATCCCTTGATAAAACTCGAAAAAGTGGCATGACTCTCGCAAACCAGGCAACCAGGACTTTCTGAAGCCATGACCTTCTGAAGGTACGCCTCTAGCAAACCAGACAATAGCGGTCCAAGACCTTCTGAAGGTACGCCTCTAGCAAACCAGACAATAGCGGTCCAAGACCTTCTGAAGGTACGCCTCTAGCAAACCAGACAATAGCGGTCGAAGACCTTCTGAAGGTACGCCTCTATCAAACCAGAGAATAGCGATCCAAGACCTTCTTAAGGTACGCCTCTAGCAAACCAGACGATAGCAAACCAAGACCTTCTGAAGGTACGCCTCTAGCAAACCAGACAATAGCGGTCCAAGACCTTCTGAAGGTACTCCTCTAGCAAACCAGACAACAGCGAACTAGGATATGCTGAAGGCGCGACTCTAGCAAACCAGACAAAATCGAATGAGGACCATGTGAAGGCATGACTAGCACACCAGACTTCAGTGAAGCAGGACCTACTGAAGGCACGACTCTAGCAAACCAGACAACAGCCAACCAAGACCTTCTGAAGGCACGACTCTAGCAAACCAGACAACAACCAACCAAGTCCTACTGAAGGCACGACTCTAGCAAACCAGACAACAGCCAACCAAGACCTTCTGAAGGCACGACTCTAGCAAACCAGACAACAGCCAACCAAGACCTTCTGAAGGCAAGACTCTGGCGAACCAGACGACAGCGAATCAGGACCTTCTGAAATCTGAGAGCGCGTTCGCTGTGCAACCCCCCCCCCCCCCCCCCCATATTTCTTAATCCAACCAGAGAGGCTGAAGGATAAAGCTACCAGGCCCACTCACACCTAGCATCTCAAGTTTTCAGTCTTAAAAAAACTTTGCAGAACGGATCCAAAGAAACACTTAATAGTAACAAAAGTGGTAATTCTTTTATGACAACTTTTTTTTTAACCTGAGGAGCTTCTATAATTCAAATGATCCACTTCAATGCGGTTGTTTAAGAACATAAGAAAAAAAACTTAAGGGAAATATTCTAATTCAGAACTAATTATTGTTAAGCTTTGATATCAATGGAACCTTTTGTTATGGGCACGCGCATTTTTTTCTTCCTTTTGTTCTCTTAAAAAAATGACACTTCTTATTTATTTTCCTCCAGAATCGGAACCATGGCAAAAAGCAATCCTTTGTTTGCAGCCATATATGGGAAAAATAAGGGATCAGACGGATGCAGATGTATGGTGCAAGTAAGCAAGTATCAGCACATTAAATGGCAAAAAAATGATAAGAATCTCATGGTTTGGCTTATTTGTGCCTTTTTCTTAATGCCACTTAATTCAGACGAGGGATACAGTAAGTAGATACAGCTACGGTGCCATTTTCGTTTTTAAAATTGCTCAGCCGCTGATTCTAAACAATCGATTGTTTACGGCCTCACAACAAGGAGGCTCTCTCAAGTGTATTCAAAGCATTGGTGACTTAAACCAATGTTAATCGAATCGGGTGCTATGTCTTGAGGGGAAACACTCACGTCTTGCTGGAAAGCAGAGATGATAAAGCCTAGCGTATGTTGTTGTCAGAATTTTCTTTTTACAGACAACAGTAACATCACATATTTTTTGCCTTTTGATAAACTTTACTTCGTCAGTTTCTTTTCAGCCATATCTTCATAATAAAGGTTAATGATTTCGAAAGATGTTACATTTTTTCTAATCCTTGATAAGCAATCAATCCACCAGCCCCATTTTGGATAAAAACCTTTAAAAGGCTTTTCAGTCCGAGAGGAGAATAGATAGTTTTCATGATTTTATGTTCACGGTAATGTCAGTTTAAAGACCTGTTATTTTTGGGACTTATATGTCGCTGTTTGCACCACGACTTAAGTTTCCATGATACGATTTTTCGTCATCTTTTTCAATAGTCTTATATTGTGGTAAAATGGGAGAAGATTTCAATGTCTTTTTCACTGATAAAATAACGCATAAACATGATCACACAGGGATGAGAGTACTTGCACAGGAATCTAAGGATTTGATTGTCATTGTGAGCAGCAAAATTATCAACATTGGGCCAGACATATATTGGCAAATCTGTCTTGAATACGCATACATGCAAAGCTCGTTTTTAGCTCATTGCGTTTTGCCTACTGCAAAAAAATTCATATTAAATTTTCGGGTGACAAGAGATGTGAAGAGCATTTCATCTCTGGTGTTACACCAAAAAAAGTCGGCCATTGGTAATTTCATACAATGAGCTCGACGTTCTGTATCATCAAGTGATGTAGCTGTTGTATTATCTACCTCGGCATATAAGTGTCGACTCTGTAGCCTTGCACTGATTATCTAAGACAGCTACCTCAACAGAACATCTCTGATTCTTCTAACTTTCAAATTTACACACACACGGCTTACTCACCCCATACAAGACTTGTGTTAAAAACTTCGAGCAAAACACATCAAACTTGGTAAACTCTATTTTATACCATATTAACTCAGTTAAAACATTAAGTCCTACATGTCAGAAATACTTACATGCGACATATTACGCAGATTTCCCAAAAAGTTAGAATTTTTTATTAAGTTTCGCATATTTTTCAACCAAACGCATAATCTTCAGGAGACAAAAATCTAGTAAAGTACGTACAACTTGGATTGAAGTCCTCTCTGGCAGAGGAGCAAAATACATTTTGTTATTTTTTCAATACGTTTTCACTTACTGTATCGTAGCGACATTAATGATGCAATTTAGTGCTTTGAATTTTTGCACTGCAGCTCACACTTTCACATTCAGATCCACATTTTGAGGTGAGCAGTGGTCGTATAAAATGAGACAATTGTGTAAAAGGAGCTTTTCCAGAAAAGGACATACATTGAGTTGAAATTAACATTTTTTTTAGTTTTCTATTTAACAATGTTGTTGTTGTTGTTGTTGTTGTTGCACAATCTTCATACATTTCAAATGATTGTATTTATAAGTTAGAGTTTTCGATTAGTGTTTCTTTTTTTTCTTTTTTTCTTTTTTTTTTTTTTTTGGCAGGGGTGTTTCTTGTTGTTGTTTTTTTTTGTTTGTTTGTTTATTTTCTTTGTTTGTTGTTGGTTTTTTTTTTTTTTTGTCTTTTTTTTTAAGAACGTATCCACTTTCACTAAAAATTTCATTTCAGACTTTTAGCTCAAGAAAATGAAATAGAATTATGCAACGCTTTTTTTTTTTTTTGTATTAATTTTCTTTTCTTAAACGAGTTAAAAAAAAAAACAAAAGAAAAAGATGACGATATGCCAGAACTAAATATCTGTTGACAATCAAAGACTATTCAGACCTGCAGCTTCGTGCTATGTTTAGAATTCATCTGTTTGTTGAGTGCAGATCCCCACGACAGTCCAGTTTTCAAATTCATGTCTAGCCTAAATGCCTAATGAATGTCAGTCTTTAATTTTTTTTTCCGAAAACAATATGTACCAAAATAAACGAAGGATATATTTTGAAAAACTATAATAAAAAAAACATTTTTCAATGATTATTTATATCTAAGGTAGGTACAATTAGGGTTTTTTATGTTTCCAATTCTTATTGCTTTTCCAGGGAGTCGCGCAAGACAGAAATAAAACAAGAAGGTTTATTGTTGTTTTTTTTATTTTTTACATTCTACAGAGCTACCACAGAAATGTTTGCATGCATTGAGGCTGTCCCTTGCGATTTGCCACAGAAGGTGTTGGACGATATAGACGAGAAACTGAGAGAGTTTTCCCCGAATTGCCGTATGTATTCTCCTGTGAATAAGACTGATATTCGGGTGATAATGCAACTCGAGTTCCGTTTCAGACTGAAACAGATTGTAAAAAAATTAAATGTAATTTACAGCTGAGAATTGGATTTTGTTCATTATATCAAATAAAGTCAAATCAAAACACAAATCAATCCTGACAAGATTAATATCGTTTTTCTATTTTTAAGTGTGGTTAGGGAAGTAAATTTGCAGTAGCCGCTGTTCTCATATAGAGGGTCAGACTTGAGTGAAATAATTTGTTTTATTATAGTATGTCTGCATGTTTTTTTTCAATGGATAGCTTCAGCTTTCATATTTTATTCCCACAATTATCGGTAATTCTCATCCATCAGATCTACTGGGAGGGGGCCCGGCTGTTTCAGAAGATTCGGAGAACAAAGCTGACATTTCCAGTAAGTGTTATTACTTACAGTTGGTCTAGTACTGTAAATGCGCGAAATTGTCTAGGTGTTACGTTTCCTTAGCAAGGTTGAGTTATTGGTTCTAGCAGTTTATTTTTCTCTCTTTTCTGTTTTTCCTACCGTGATGTGTTTCATGTAAATCTCACAGTTTCTATCTTTTCACCACATGACCGAAGTAAGTTGCCTGAAGAGTAAAATTTTTTTTGCGACTTACTTGCACTATGTTTATGTCTGACAATTTCATTTTCCTAGGTGCCACAAAACTTATGTTGATTGTCGGATTAAAAAAGAAACAGTTCTGTATAAAATAAAGTCAAGAAGTAGGCCTAAATTATTATGTCTGAAGTCGCATACTTTTTAACAAAAGCCCGCTTTTGTCTTCACGTTAATCTCTGTTCTCTCTCTCATAACCGTTATTACGACATTTTTTATTAGATCCCGGCATGTTCTTTACATGTAAAATTTATATAAGTTTTAGCACATTTTATGTTTCATGTTAGGTTCAATTTAATAAAAGCTTTTACATGTTTTCTATGAAAACGTCCATATGCTGAGAAAGAGAAGAACAGGAATATCTCATGAAAATCGTAAAAATATAAGGAAAATGCAACAGGGGAAGACAACAACAAACGACGAAAAGGGTAGCTGCATGAGAGAAGAGTTACAGAAGCGTTAGAAACAACGGAGGAAATGATTGCCAGCACTACTGAATGGTGATGAGGGTTTTGTTGATACATAGACAATGGTAAAGGTGATAATGATCACTATGATGTTTTTAATAATGATGATGATGATGAAGATGATGGTGTTAATAATAAGGAGAAGGAAGCTGTTTTGAGCGTGGAATGATGTTCGCAATAAAGGAAAACGACTTTTTGTGCACTTTGCCTAAATGTTTTTAAATCTTTTGAAACGCTAAATAGAAAGCTCTTAATTTTCGGATTAAATACAAAAAAGTGCACTGCCTTGCGGAAAGTCCTGGCGGGAAATTATCTAAACCTACGTTATAATAAATGTTTAAAAAAGTCTGTAAACAGATGTGGATTTTACAAAATGAGTGAAGCATTGAATTGTGTCACTAGACACCCAAGTGGTCGACCTGACTGCTGAGTATTTGGGAGACTCCCGAGTACTGCTCACCTGGAATGTCACAGACCTGGCCGGCTCTCTTGACGGGTTCAAGGTCGCCTACAGAGTACGTGTCTTGTGTGAGCTAGAGAGTTACGTATGATACCATTTGTTAAATGTTTGCTGTAGTATCAAGTTAATTGTTGTGAGTTGCAGGTTTTAAAAAAAGCATTTGCTTGTCTTTGCATTTGTAAACAAGATTCTAGAATTTGGAATCTAACATAAATATTTTATGAGTTCGCTCAATTATAATCGAATGTAACTTGAATGAGTTCAATTTTACTTTAGACTTTGGAATGGATAAGATTGATCATTATGAAAAAAAAGTTTGGACGAAGAAAATGGAGAAGATTTGAACTAGGAGGAAAAAAAGAAGAGGAAAAAATTGAGAAAGAAAGAAACAGGTACGGTGATAAGAGATTAGAGAAAAGAGATAGTTACAGCAGGCAGAGAACGGTAGAAAGGATGAAACGATAGAGAGGTAAATAGAAAGAGATAGGGAGACAGAGAGAAGGATATAGCTATATATATAATTATGCTCTTTTTTTTGCAGGAATTCTTCAAGTACACGGAATCACCATATGAAGTTGACGAAATACCAGCAACTCTTGATGATGACGGCCAGTATAGCACGGTTTTGAATTTGGACAAAAAAACAAGGTAATATTAGCATTACGATTGTTCTCAGAAAGGTTAAAAGAAAAAAACTCTTTTACTTTATTATTTTCTTCTTCTTCTTTTTCATCATCTTCTTCTTCTTCTTCTTCTTCTTCTTCTTCTTCTTCTTCTTCTTCTTCTTCTTCTTCTTCTTCTTCTTCTTCTTCTTCTTCTTCTTCTTCTTCTTCTTCTTCTTCTTCTTCTTCTTCTTCTTCTTCTTCTTCTTCTTCTTCTTCTTCTTCTTCTTCTTCTTCTTCTTCTTCTTCTTCTTCTTCTTCTTCTTCTTCTTCTTCTTCTTCTTCTTCTTCTTCTTCTTCTTCTTCTTCTTCTTCTTCTTCTTCTTCTTCTTCTTCTTCTTCTTCTTCTTCTTCTTCTTCTTCTTCTTCTTCTTCTTCTTCTTCTTCTTCTTCTTCTTCTTCTTCTTCTTCTTCTTCTTCTTCTTCTTCTTCTTCTTCTTCTTCTTCTTCTTCTTCTTCTTCTTCTTCTTCTTCTTCTTCTTCTTCTTCTTCTTCTTCTTCTTCTTCTTCTTCTTCTTCTTCTTCTTCTTCTTCTTCTTCTTCTTCTTCGTCTTCTTCTTCTTCTTCTTCTTCTTCTTCTTCTTCTTCTTCTTCTTCTTCTTCTTCTTCTTCTTCTTCTTCTTCTTCTTCTTCTTCTTCTTCTTCTTCTTCTTCTTCTTCTTCTTCTTCTTCTTCTTCTTCTTCTTATTTTTATTATTATTATTATTATTATTATTATTATTATTATTATTATTATTATTATTATTATTATTATTATTATTATTATTATTATTATTATTATTATTATTATTATTATTCTAAACTTAACTTGAATCAACTCTTTTTTTCTTTTATTTTTCTTGTCTTTTTACATCAATTCGTATTATAACTAGCACTACTACCACTCCTACTACTACTACTACTACTACTACTACTACTACTACTACTACTACTACTACTACTACTACTACTACTACTACTACTACTACTACTACTACTACTACTACTACTACTCCTACTACTCCTACTACTCCTACTACTCCTACTACTCCTACTACTACTCCTACTACTCCTACTACTACTACTACTCCTACTACTCCTACTACTCCTACTACTACTACTACTACTACTACTACTACTACTACTACTACTACTACTACTACTACTACTACTACTACTACTACTACTACTACTACTACTACTCCTACTACTCCTACTACTCCTACTACTCCTACTACTCCTACTACTCCTACTACTCCTACTACTACTACTACTACTCCTACTACTCCTACTACTCCTACTACTCCTACTACTCCTACTACTCCTACTACTCCTACTACTCCTACTACTCCTACTACTACTACTACTACTACTACTACTACTACTACTACTACTACTACTACTACTACTACTACTACTACTACTACTACTACTACTACTACTACTACTCCTACTACTACTACTACTCCTACTACTCCTACTACTCCTGCTACTCCTGCTACTCCTACTACTACCACTACTACTACTACTACTACTACTCCTGCTACTCCTACTACTACCACTACTACTACTACTACTACTACTACTACTACTACTACTACTACTACTACTACTACTACTACTACTACTACTACTACTACTACTACTACTACTACTATCACAACAACAACATCTACTACTACCATTCTTCTGCTTTTACCAATACTACTATTATACTACTGCTATATTACTGCTTCTATTACTACTACAACTACTACTACTACTACTACTACTACTACTACTACTACTACTACTACTACTACTACTACTACTACTACTACTACTACTACTACTACTACTACTACTATAAAGGCTATATAAAAACTGATTCTGTGAATCATGAAATTCTATGTGTGCCAGGTACGAGATAAATGTCACACCGTTCAACAGCCAGCACGAAGCGAACGCCAGCGACCCTGTCTTTATTTATGTATCAGGAAAGAAAAGTAAGATTAATGCCTTAACATCCACCCAGGTCTATATGTATATATAAGGAAAGAATAGTCAGACCATCGCTTTAACATCCACCATGTCTATATTTATGAATCAGGAAAGAAAAGTAAGATCATCGCTTTAACATCCACACATGTCTATATTTATCATCCCTACTTTATAATTTATGTTTGTTTGTTTTTTGTTTTTGTTTTTTGTTTTTTTTTTTTAAACTTGCTGTGTAATTACGGCACCAGATGTGTGATATTTTCTTGAGGCACATTTTTTTCCTCCAATTTATGCGAATGGTCATTGTTCATGGGTTTTTTTTAATTCCTACGAGCAGTGAGGCTGGCAGCATGGTTAAGTGTGACCGCCTCACCCCTTGGTTCTGAGGACACACTGATCAGCTACACGGTCTTGGGCGACAAAGATTTGACCAGTGTTAACTTTTTCTACTTGAAAGAAAATGAAGCTGTGTGGACCCAGCTTACTAAAGATACAATTGCTCTGCGTGGGGTAAACATTTTATAATTTTACAGCAATGCCAGTGTTTTGTGGTTTTTTTTTTTTTTTCGTTTTCATTTTGTTACTTAGAATTTTGTTTAAAAAAAAAAAAAGAAAGTACATCAATACTCAAAAAGTTAGACCGACCATAAGAAGGCTTCGGTTCAATTACGGGCTGGATATTCTGATAGAATATCAGATGCTTTAAACAGCCTTATTCTGAATCATTTTGGAAAACAACTTGCTCTCTATCACACCAATCTCCCTCTCCCTCTCCCAAACACATCCATCTGAACTTCATCTTTCCCCCCCCCCCACTCCTCACCACTGTTACCTTCATTGCTCGAGGTTTTTTTTTAACTTGGAATATAAGATGATTTTTCTTCTTCATCTTAGTATTCTTTTCTTTGCTTTTTAATAAACTGGTGAACTGTAGCTATATTAAATGATTGTAACCTTCTTCAAAGATTGTGTTTGTGTGTGCATGTGTGCATAATTCTTCTGTAACCTGGCTATTAAAGTTTGCGGTCGTGTAGTTTTGAGACCTATCTTTATTTTTAAGATTTGGTAAGGGTGTTTGTATTTATATCTTAACACTTCCATTCCTTTAGACGATGACGAGTTTCCTTTTGTTTAGTTCTCTCTGTCTCTGTCTGTCGGCCTCTCTCTCTCTCTCTCACACACACACACACTCTAGGTCTCTCTCTCTCTATCTCTCTCTCATACACACACACACACTCGGTCTCTCTCTCTCTCTCTCTCTCTCTCTCTCTCTCTCTCTCTCTCTCTCTCTCTCTGTGTGTGTTACCTTACTCTCTCTTCATATCCATCTTACCTTTCACGAGTGTGAATATTTAAGAATGAAACTGTATTATTCATGGCCATTAAATGTAGAAAATGCTCACCCCACCCCCTTTTCCACTTGTACCTCGATACAAATATGACAAAAGAAGTAATAGCGGTACATTGTGGGAAGAAAAGTATTGATCTAGGCGATAGCGTGATAAAATAAATTCTTATCAATTTTGAGATTATCAGTCAAAAAAAAATAATGTTTGACCCCAATCAATACTGTCCAGTTTCATCACGAAACACGCTGTTTTGTTTTTTCTTACTGTCTATTTTATTTTCTTTCTGAACAAAATTCGCGTAAATTCTCCGAAATATGCCCCCACTGCATGGATTTTTCATTACCTATACAGCTGTCTCAGAACTCCAAACATTGGTTACACGCCGTTAATCAGGAGGCTTAAATTGGAACGGAGATATTTATCGGTCTAACATTCCTTGTGAATGAGGTTTTTAAGTGTATAAGTGCTTTACGCTGAATAATTTTATTGTGAGCGCCCTAGAAGTAACCTGTATTGTCGCTGTTGTTATTTTGTCGTTTTGATATTATTATTATTATTATTATTATTATTATTATTATTATTATTATTATTATTATTATTAGAATTATTATTAGAATTATTATTATTATTATCATTATTATCATTATTATTATTATTATTATTATTATTATTATTATTATTATTATTATTATTATTATTATTATTATTATTATTATTATTATTATTATTATTATCATTATTATTCCAATCGATGCGAGTTTAGAAACACATAAAATCAGTCGTGATCTCTGGCATTGATTGAGGCCTAGTGTAACAGTACCAACTGACCTTATCAATGTTTTATAATTCTATACCTAGATGTTAATAATTAGAATTTTGCAACGCAGAGATAGCCTCAGAATCATCATTATTAGCGGTTGTCTTCTTTTGGCTTTTCTAGGAAAATTTCGTTGTGTTATCTGGACTAGAAGAAGGAACAACCTACTACATCTTCAGCAAAGCTTGGGTTGGGCGAAGTTACCACACCACGATGACGTCAGTGAGGACAGCTTGGAGCTCTATTGAGGATCATGGTTCGTTTGGTCACCTGCACCACTTCTGAATGACAACTGTCTGAACTGGTTTCATAGCTTTGTGACTGGCCCATTTTTTGCACTTCAGAAACCAAGCTCTCATTACCATCAAATGCTTTGCTGTATATTCCTTACAGCCTAAATTCTTTATTAATACACTGACTTTGGATATAACGTAATATCTATATATAAATATCTATCTATATATATATATATATATATATATATATATAAATATTACGTTATATAATTACTTAAAGAACATGTGTTCGAAAACTATAGTTGGTTAAAGGTCTTTTCGGGACTTAGTCAGATTTTAAATCCCCTAGTTTCTACTGCGTGTTGTAATTTTTAGAGATCTCTAGATGAAGGTTCGGCAAGTATTCTATGAGTCCTTATAAGTTCAAACAAAAGATTAGAACTAGGAGTGATCGATGGCATGTAGGGTTACAGGTAATAATTAAGGTTAATCACTCATCATCTTGGTTTGATAAGGTGCGTTACGACATAAGGTTATTGGTTATGTCGGGTCTCTTCAAGGCGAATCACGGAACTTGCAAGCGTTTAAAATCGATCTACGCTTCGAGGTCTAAATCCGAACCACATGTGGCTTTCTTTTCGCGCTAAATTGCTGACATCCCCAGGAACACTGACTAAACATATCGGAATGGCTTTGTCAAGCAATAGCTCAAATCAAAACTATTAGCTGCTGAGGCTTTGAGGAAAGCATGATGAACTCACAGAAGATCATCTAAATCTCCTGTTTAAGTTTACACAGTGAAGGGAACTTTTTAATGCGTACATCAGCTAATACTGCACGGTGTAACGCTTGGCTACGAAACTGTTAAGCGCTGCCAAGTAAAGAAACAAAGTAAAGAAACAAAGATGAGAAACTTACTTGAATGTTAATTGTTTCCTCGAGGAATGATTCAATCGAACATATATAATGTGACGATTTAAAGACAACACCTACAGGCTCGATAAATTTTGCACTGAATTTGTCTTGTAAACAACATAATTTTCTTGTTTCATATTATCTTTCCGATTTCGTCTAGGATCTTTCATAAAATACACGATTGGTCTTTTTACTCAGAAAAAAAAAAAAAAAAAAAATATATATATATATATATATATATATATATATATATGCCTTTATATCGGCATTTGGGCATAAATATAAAAAAGGAATTTAACAGAGCAACAGCTTTTTATAGTAAAGCTAAATCTATAAAAACTCAAGTTGTTCCGATAACAAGCAATAAATTTATACATTATTTTTTCTCTCTAAACGTGACACGATCAACATAAAACAGAGACGGTCGGGGATTTGCCCCTTGTGAAAACACCAAAGCCAGAAGGTGGTGAGTTTGTGGACTGGTCGACATGGAACTCGACAGGTGTATATGGCTACAAAGTTACTGTGACATTCAGAGAAAATAACGCAGCTCAAAGGTAACGTATCATATGTATTTTTTACAATTTTTGTCATTGCTGTTCCTATGGTAATGGTGGTGACTGTGGTAGTAGTAGCAGTAGTAAAAGTCGTAGCAGTTGAAGTAGTAGTAGTAGTAGTAGTAGTAGTAGTAGTAGTAGTAGTAGTAGTAGTAGTAGTAGTAGTAGTAGTAGTAGTAGTAGTAGTAGTAGTACTAGTAGTAGTATAGTAGTAGTAGTAGTAGTAGTATTAGTAGTAGTAGTTGTATTGTTAGTAGTGGTAGTAGTGTAGTAGTCGTAGTAGTCGTGGTAGTAGTAGTAGTAATAGTAGTAGTACTAGTAGTAGTAGTAGTATAAATAGTAATAATAATAGTGGTAGTAGTAGTAGTAGTAGTAGTAGTAGTAGTAGTAGTAGTAGTAGTAGTAGTAGTAGTAGTAGTAGTAGTAGTAGTAGTAGTAGTACATATGAAGGGACGGGGACCTCAAAATCGAAAGAGAGGAGTACCTGACCAGTAATGGAACAACGAGAAACAACAGCATAGATAACAGTAGCAGTTGAAGATTTAATTTCTATCTTTAGATTAGTTTTAGATGTTTACTCAAAAGTCTTTAAATTAAATGAACAAGGATAAACATTCATCTTTCAATTGAGTAGTTAAAGACCACGAAAGTTAGCATTCAAAGCCTTAAAAATTATTTTTAAAAAAAGCAAAGTTTTTTCGCAAATGTTTGTCAATGTCATTTCTTATGCACTTTTTCGAAAAAAAAAATCATGAAGTGAAAGATTTCTTTTTCTCTCTTAACACAGAAGTAAAGAAGTCCACTATCTGCCCAGTGGCCAGGCCAGGTTTGACCTCGATGCTAGCGGCGAGACAGTGGACTCTGTGAAGGTCCAGCCTTTCGATGTCTTTGGCCTAAAGACAGGGGGAGAACTGCAGTGAGTTGGGTTAAACATATGGCGCAATCAAGAGGGGGAACTAGGTGTGATATCATTTCTTCTTAACAACGCTTTGATAATGGTTCTAAACAAAAATGATCACTCAACAGTAATATTTTCAACTGCATCGGCTAATCCGAAGTGAAGTGTGATGCCGTAACTATAATCTGTGATGAAGTGAATGTGATGCCGTAACTATAATCTGTGATGAAAGAAATGGATGCCGTAATCTAGCGATAGGACTTACGCATTTGTATTTCAGAATGAGCGCTAAAAAAATAAAGAATAAGGAATTCCATTATTTTTCGAAAGAAAAACATTTTGTCAAAATTCTAGAAAATTGTTATAAGGATCTCTCTTTCTCTCTCTTTCTCTCCCATTCTCTCTCTGTATCTTTCACTCTCCCTCTTCCTCTCTCTCATTCTCTCTCTTCCTCTCTCTCTTTCTCACATCTCCTCTCTCTCGCTCTTTATCTGTCTGTCTGTTTCTCTGCCTGTCTGGCACTCTCTCTCTCTCTCTCTCTCTCTCTCTCTCTCTCTGTCTCTCTCTCTCTCTCTCTCTCTCTCTCTGTCTCTCTCTCTCTGTCTCTCTCTCTCTCTCTCTCTCTCTCTCTCTCTCTCTCTCTCTCTCTCTCTCTCTCTCTCTCTCTCTCTCTCTCTCTCTCTCTCTCTCTCTCTCTATTTTTTTGTCGCCTTTCACATCCTAGCGGTACGACTTGTAGGGTATACTTAAGGAAAATGATCATGGCTCAATGCTATTTGAGTGCCTGTCTGGCACTCTCTCTCTCTCTCTCTCTCTCTCTCTCTCTCTCTCTCTCTCTCTCTCTCTCTCTCTCTCTCTCTCTCTCTCTTTCTCTCTCTTTCTCCCATGCCTCCCTCCCTCTGTTTTCCTCTTGACGGCACACGTTTTAATTATTCCTTTTCTTCTTCTTTTCAGGTAACGCCCCGACCAAGCCCACATGTTCTCTAGTGAAAGCTAAATCATATTTATCACTGGATGAATAAATAGCATCTTTAACCGAAGCAGTGCATAGCAAGAAAGTTGCAGTAATCTTTATAAATTTTTTTTTTCAAATTCATTAGTTTTAAAACCATTTATGAATCGATTATATTAATATAAAAAAAACCAATTATTCATCCGCACTCCCTTTCCTCTTTCGATCAACAAACAAATAAGTTGTGGGTGTTTATCAGTTGTTGTTTTTTATTATTTAATAAAGACTGCCTCTCTTTATGCCTTTTACTTCTTTTTTTTATTTTGGAACAATGAAAATGAAACATTTATTGATTCAATAGCCGAGACGTGTACATTTTCCTTTTGAGTCACATTTTTGGTCGTTTTACAGAGATATCAGACTCAGTTTGCTATAACCAGTAGTCACTACAAGGGTTCAGCCACGGTTTGGCTTATAAAATGAATTGTTCCTTAGGGTATCAAAGCCACAAGCTGAAAGTAATCTTATATTGAATATTCATATGTTATATTATTTTCTATATTTTGTGTCAGTTGAACTTTCCCAATGGATACTGGATTTATTTCTCTCCAATTACTGTTGCCTTAGAGAAATATACAACAAATGAACGTGAAAATTTGTACTTTGCGCCATCTGGCGAGGAGGTCAATGGGAAATTTGCACGTAAAGGGCAGAAAACTGAAGTCCTTGTTTACTTTGAGTCCTCTTCTCCTTCCATCGCTCCCCAGAGTGTGTTGTTGGCTGTTGACGCTTTAAGGTTTCACAGGGCTCGGAAAGTGATGATAGAGATATAATAAAATGTTAAGAAAAAAGAGTGTGAGATAGAAAACAAGTAAGAAGTGTTGGATACATACTATTTTCCGAGCTACCATAAACAAGACGCAAAAGAATTTAAATTTACGGTCCGCACAGATCTGATTTTGTCAGGTACCCTGGGTAAACAGATAAAAAATTAGCGAACCTAAAATTAAGAAACTTACTCAGGAATTATCGATAAAATAAGCTATCACAAATACAGAAAATGAAGAGAATTTACAGAAATCAGTTTCATATTTCATATACCACGAAAGGTTATGAAAGGATTCAAGCAATGGGCCCCAAAGAACTCGTGCAAGAACTCTGTCAAATCCATGTATAGTTTTACTACACGGTATAAAACGCCTACCAGCATGTCCAAGATAACGTTGCGGTTTGGGAAAAAAACTACATTGAAAAAATGCAAACTTTACAAAAATAACAGACTTGTGTCCTCCAGAGATATACAACTACCCTGAAGATATTCTAACTTTACAAAAATGACAGACTAGTATCCTCAGGAGATATACAACTACCCTGAAGATATTCTAACTTTACAAAAATAACAGACTAGTATCCTCAGGAGATATACAACTACCCTGAAGATATTCTAACTTTACAAAAATAACAGACTAGTATCCTCAGGAGATATACAACTACCCTGAAGATATTCTAACTTTACAAAAATAACAGAATAATATCCTCCAGAGATATACAACTACCCTGAAGATATTCTAACTTTACATAAATGACAGACTAGTATCCTCCAGAGATATACAACTACACTGAAGATATTCTAACCTTACATAAATGAACAGATTGGAAAGACTACTAAAGTAAGGAAAATCATATTTTACAAGAGCGGTTATATTTCTCCCAGAGCCATTCATAGAAAAGTTATAAAAAATATACATGTAGAACCTTGAGAAATTCGAATTTTTCTCAGGTTTGTATGAAGACATTTTTGAAATGAAAGAGAGATCTCGAGCAAAAAAAAAGGAAACTAAATTTGGGTGCACTCTTTTAAGCAGCCCTTATTTCAGTTTATTTCTCCACCGAGACCAAAACGTTGTACTGATGGCTCATTAAAGATACAATGTAGTGCTCGATCTGATGTGGTGAAAAAGTAATCACCAACAAAAAGTAAAAACGAGTAACTGCTCAGACAATATTACAGAGAGAAAAAAAATGTTAACGCCTTTCATTTTCAAATATTTATTGGATTAACCTTATTGCTTAAGGTTATAATTATTCTAGATCTAGTCATAATCTATCGTGACTCATGCAAAACAAATTAAAAGTGGTAAGTTCGTAAAATAGCTTAACTTGAATATTTCTACGATTTCTTGTTGAAAATTGGTGGATTGGTCGATATCGTACATATAAAACAATGCAGAGGTACGAAACGCGTGTAATGAAAGCAGAAGTGGTGTTTACATTGGCAACCGCCGCTCCGACAGAAGAGGAGATAATGAAAGTTGTTCTTAAAATACTGACCAATCAAATCACTACAACTTTCTTCTACAAAACAGCATGTTTTTGTGATGCTCTTGTCTTTGTGCTGGAGAAGGTAAAATATTAAAAAAGAATATTAATATGTTTCAAAAGGAATCATCTGATTTGAAAATTGGATAATACTGAGAAGGGTCCTTTAAATGTTATTTGGTTCATCATCACAAATTAGGCAATAAAAATTATTGAAATTAAATACAACAAAATTAATGTATTATGATTTTTTAACATGTATTTTAGTCTAATTACAAAACTCTTATCAATCTTTTATTACCGCTTGGGACAACGATCTTGGCAGATCAAAATTCAGTAAACTTCATCACTGTAGGTTGACTTAGGAAATCGGGTGTTAAGAAGTTGTCTTTTCTATACCTTAGTGTGCGATGCCAGTAAATGAAGAGCTAAACAACAGTCACTCTGATACATGGGTTCAAACCTACAGATGCACCAGACCTAGGCGCCATCTTATACTGAGAGGCTAATGCAATGGACGCCAACATATGGCCCATTTCTCTTCTCACAAACATAATAATATCAAGACTCCTGAAATTAAACGGAAAAAATTGTTGATTTATTGGTTTCAAATGCTAAACGAAAATCATGTACCGGTTGCCATGTCAGCTTAAGGTCTCTCCCAAGAGAGGGATTATTAAGTTAATTTATTTTAAAAATGCAACGTGCACATGCATATTGCATGAAAAAGTGATAAAAAAATTAAAAATCCAAAGAGAACCATTATGCCTTAAGCTTTTATCTGATTTTCAATCCGCAGTGATTCGCCGCATTTGATTATTAAGGTCTATATGTACCAGATGGGCCAAATGCTATGCCTCTGTCTCAAATCAGTGAGGAAACCAATATTAATCCCAACGTGTTTATGTTAAGTTGTTCATA
>JAWDGP010000195.1:77500-85000 GCA_033675545.1 Elysia crispata | reverse complement strand
GTAGCTACATTCCGGATAGCAAGATATGTTTCATGTAGGTTAAAGATAAAAAAACAGATCGAAAAATCGAAACCAAGTCATAGTGATAGCCTTTGAGATGATACAAGAGGGAAAATCGGGAAGGTTTTAATTGGGTGATGTTAGTGCATGTTAGCACGCTCACCTTGATATATTCCTAACTTTCTTTGGTTGGTTTTTTGAGCCACGACTCCATCTATGATGCATTAGATGAATGACATTATTTTCACAGCCCATTCTGACCAGAGTAGATATCATCACTGAAGTATTAAAATGGAGATAGACAGAAGTCCAAATCCTACGATCTGTGCCGATTGTTTCAATCAGGATAGGCAAGTTCTCATTAATCTTGTATAATCGTAACAATATCACGATAACATTTTCTTGATTGAGTCAATAAAGATCACCATGCGTTTAGTGCATTAACAAAAGCCCAGGGTTCTCCTCGTAACAGAAATGCTATACAATTCAACCAATGAATCAGTTTATCATTCCATTTGGTGAAGTTATTTTTGTTTGTTTTTTTCTTTGATTGTTTCCTTGTTTCTTTTTTTTATAGCTTGCACTCAGCACCCTTCCTGGCACAATAAACCTCACCCATTCTTGCTTGATCTCATTAGCTAACTGAACGCCGGCTTCCCTTCTATCGTGTGATCTGTCTAGCGATATTTCCGCACCAAGCCTGAACCAGAACGCTCTGGTCTATCTGCCAATCTCTCCGCGACATAAAATAAAGTAAATTCTCTCTGGCGCATCTAACAATGTTTCCGCGAAATAAACAAAAATGGTAAGTTCTAGGTGTGTGCCTAGATCAGAGTGCAAGTTGGCCTAATTAACTCGGAACATACAAACTATTGTCGCAATCAGACGCAGCTAGATCGTTCCGGCCGACAGATCCTCTGAGTAATGAGTGTTTCTCTTATCTGCCTTCCTCGCTAATACAGGATGTTTATATAGTCACGCTTGACTGGCCCTAAAGCTATCGGTTTTAGTATAAATGTGGTGCCTTCATGAAATCTTGTTTCAACCGATAATTCCAATTACATCTTTTTTACAACCTTATAACTCACACGTGCGTATCTATGTAAACATTGGGCTCAATAGCTTAACATCTCACTTGGACTTTATGGAAAGGGGCTGCATGAATTTTTTTTTTTTTTTTGCATCCATTGAACTTGTTTTTTTTCGAAGCAAGAAAACAAAATTTATGATAGCGAATTGTAAAATTTGTATAGGATCATTTGTTATAAATGGAGAAAACACATGCTGTCTTAGTGCTGATAAGGATTGTGTTCAGACAATATATCGGGATTGTTCATATCATAGCCAACAACAACTATCCCTAGCATACGAAAAACCCTTTAATTGAAAACAGCAGAGTTGTCATTATCGTCCACTTTAACTATCTGTAGCATGAGAAAAGGCCTTTTACAGAGAGTAGCACAGTTAAAGCCTATGATAATTATATATAACATTACAAAAGCCCTGTTACTGAGAGTAGCACAGTTAAAGCCTATGATAATTATATATAACATTACAAAAGCCCTGTTACTGAGAGCCGAGGGTTACAGCCGACAAGAATTATCTAGAACATTAGAAAAGTCCTATTACTGAGAGTGGCATGGTTGCCATTGTAGTCTATAAGAATTATCCATAATATTAGAAAAGACCTTGTACTAAGAGCCGTAGTATTGCCATTAGACCCACAATAACTTTTTACAACATTAGAAAAGCCCATTTACTGAGAGCGGCAGGGTTTCCATCATAGCCCACAATAAATTCCTATAACATTAGAAAAGCCCATTTACTAAGGCGGCAGGGTTACCACCATAGCCCATAATAAATTCCTATAACACTAGAAAAGTCCATCTAATAAGAGCAGTAGAGTTACCATCAAAGCCCACAATAACTTCCTATAACTTTAAAAAAGCCCATTTACTGAGAACGGTAGGGTTATAGCCCACAATAATTATCCATAACATTGCAAAAGACCTTTTACTAAGAGCAACAGCCCACGATAACTTCCTATATTGTTAGAAAAACCGCAGCGATAATGGCTATCAATATATTCAAAACTAGAAGACTTTCGCGGTACTTCTAATAAATTTGAGGTAATCAAGGGGGTATTAATGAAATTTTTTTTTCTCTTTGATGAATAGACGAAAGGTAATACATTATTTTGAACAGTCATTTGAAAGTT
Organism: Elysia crispata; assembly: GCA_033675545.1. Classification (NCBI taxonomy): domain Eukaryota; kingdom Metazoa; phylum Mollusca; class Gastropoda; family Plakobranchidae; genus Elysia; species Elysia crispata. Next base: position 82,782 of record JAWDGP010000195.1, on the reverse strand, counting down.
GAAGGTCAAGTATAAGTAAATATTATTTGAGTTCATTTGCACAATCTTTTCAGGACTAGATAAAGCTCTACTAAAATGAGCCAAAATTTATTTGAAACAAGTTCTAAAGAAAATTCACAAATGCCAAAAAAATGCATTAATTCATGCTGTCTTCTTAGAACCATTGTGATTGTGATAAAAAGTTAAAATCGATCTGTTTTCAACCAGAGTCTTAAACGAAATGACTTTAATTTTACTTTCGTTGCTGTTAGTTGAGGAAGAGGAGCTTTCAGTGTATCGCTCTCTGGAAATTTCTCTGAGAAAATTACTTGTAACGAAAAACACAAGGCAAGCAGAAAAAATTACTGCTGATCGATGAACTTATACAGCTTGTTTCGTGGTTGGCAAATGTCCATTTCTTGATTAGTTCTCCATTTGCCAACACAAGAATAACGATGTGTCCACAGTAATGGAGAAGTGGAAACCATAAGGAATTGTAAACGCATCAATTCAATATATGATGAATTTAAAGTTAGGCGCTGTTAAGAGATTCTTCAAAAAAAAATTGTTTCCATAATATACATAAAAAAAACTTCGAGGTAAATAGCCTAACGAAAACTTTATAAAAAAGTTCCTGTTGGAATAGAGAAAGAAAAAAAAGGCTTTCGATCTAAAATTATTGTTTAAAAAAGCTAATTTTTGCTTAGGCTTGTTTAATTTAAATGTCGAGGACAAGCTCGTATTATCATTTATCCTTTTTGAATGATATATTTTGGTCATGTGCTGATTAATGTCGAGCGATTAGATATGGGCAACATCGCAGTTAATCCCTATGAAGAAACTGTGCATGTTAGGGTGGAGGATTCTTCGCTCCCATTTCTATACCTAGCTCTACTATAAGTGGTTAAACAAAAAGTGATTTTATTTTTTTTCCAAGGAACAAACAGTTATGAGATAGTTCTCGTAAGAATGTATGATTGCTTAAAAATGTATTTTATGATAACTATATATATACTACTACTACTACTACTACTACTACTACTACTACTACTACTACTACTACTACTACTACTACTACTACTACTACTACTACTACTACTACTACTACTACTACTACTACTACTACTACTACTACTACTACTACTACTACTACTACTACTACTACTACTACTACTATTTCTCTGCGTATGTCCATTTAAAGGCAGATGGAAGTATCAGATGGCTAAGGTTTTCAAAGCTTCCCAGCTAGGTTTAAACTATGTTCCTAGAGCACTGAAAAACGCGATGCACATGACTGAGTACAAGCCACAGGCTTGAAGGATCTAGGAAAGTTTTTGCGACGGGGTTGATTGTCCCTAATGCTTGGCTGATATTCTTCGTGTTCAGGTGATCAATCCCCTTCATTAGGCTGAATATCCATGTGACCTGGCCGATCACATTTTTTCCGGAAGATCATAACCCCAATAACGCAGATGAAACTCTGTTTCGTGGCTGATATTCCTCATGGCCAGGGTTGGTTGAGAGACTCTGTTGCGTGGCTGATATTCTTCATGGCCAGGGTTGGTTGAGAGACTCTGTTACGTGGCTGATATTCCTCTTGGCCAGGGTTGGTTGAGAGACTCTGTTACGTGGCTGATATTCCTCATGGCCAGGGTTGGTTGAGAGACTCTGTTACGTGGCTGATATTCCTCATGGCCACGGTTGGTTGAGAGACTCTGTTACGTGGCTGATACTCCTCATGGCCAGGGTTGGTTGAGAGACTCTGTTACGTGGCTGATATTCCTCATGGCCAGGGTTGGTTGAGAGACTCTGTTACGTGGCTGATATTCCTCATGGCCAGGATTGGTTGACCTGGTGCTTGAGCTCTTTGCATTTCTGCGACTTTTTCTTGTGAATGCCGCATGTATTTCTGCACCTGTAGAGTTTAGTGAGCCTGAATACCCCACGTCTAGTTCGTGGTGATGGAAAGTCAGGTTTTTAAACCTTCGTCTAGTTTCTTCCATCTGGATGTCCTTTGAGGACCAGAGTTTGAACATTAAAGCTGCTTCTTCTGTGATCACGATTGTTGCTTACGCTTACATCTGTGTAGTCACCAGGAAAATCGATAAAGTCTTCACGTTGGCACATGGTGCTTACAATTTCTTGTGATGGCATGACGACTTCTTCTACTGGAATCGCAAGTTTGACTCAACGATAACGATTACTCAATACTTCCGCTTCCAAACTTTGATCGATTTATTCGCTCAGTTTGGGTGATACTAAGCTTTGACCGCTACTTTTATGCTTAACCGAATTGGAATAGTCGGTCCATTCCTCAAATTCCATTTCTTGGTGTCTTTGAGAGTGTTTTTCTCTCGGCTTAATTTGCTTATTATATCTTAATTGCACATTTTTGTTTTCCATGCGGCTGCCATGTCTTGGCTCTAAGAAACAGTCATCAGAGTTGATATAACAAAAGTGTTGACAAAACGACTCTATATAGTAGAAGAGGCCTCGTAAATATTTTGGAAACTTCATCCACACCCCAAGAGATGGACCTAACTTATGCTGGCCAATGTGTATAAGGTGTTAACCTCAGGTCGACCTACCTGAAAGATCCTGCTCAAATAAAGGTAACTTTTGGCTATTGTCAGTGAATCCAGCAAGCATGTAACGCAACGTATAAAAAACGATGGATTTTTTCCACTCCGCTCTTCTGATCCTCACTTGTATCGCGTTGACACAGAATAAATATTGGGCTTTCCTCTTTCTTGTAGGGGAGATAAGTAAAAACTATCGACCGCGCCAACTGTTTCCACTGTTTGTTATACAATAACTGTGGAGATTTACAGGATAACTGCTGTTGTTGGAGTTTTTTTGTCATTGATGCATTAATTAATAAAACAACTTTGAAGTTATCTTTTTATTTTTTCTTATTATTTCTCTCTCTCCCTTTCTCTCTCTTTCTCTCTCTCTCTCTCTCTCTCTCTCTCTCTCTCTCTCTCTCTCTCTCTCTCTCTCTCTCTCTCTCTCTCTCTCTCTTTCTCTTTCTCTCTCTGTCTCTCACTCTATAAAATTCTGACTCTCTTATTTTTTTCTGAGTTCTTCATCTTATATATACTCTCCTTTCCAGCTCTCCAATTTCCTAAATCTCTAGGTCAAACTATATATTTTATATTACATATTTTTTTTCTTTCTCTTTCTTACATAGCCATGGAAATGCCTCTCTCTACAGATATACAGATTGCCGAACCCTATAATTCCAGAGATGAATATATACATGAAGCCTCAACTAGATCTGTCACGGGATGGAGCTAACATTGCGTCTCAGTGCTTCCTTTATAATTATAGTTTCTCTAATTGTGGGTTGTTTTCATGTTGATTTTTTTCCCTCCTTATATCATAACTTTTGTCTTTTGTTTTCCTACCCTAACCTTGATTGACATTATCAAAGAGTCACTCCTCTTTCTCAAAGCTGTAATTATAATACAGATCTTATATCCTACTTAACCATAAGGTCGCATGTTTCCTTGTTTCACTATGTTTCAGAGAAAGGAAAACAGATAAAAACCGAGTTCAGCCCACCAATTCAAGACACATGAGTGATTTCTTTAACGTTAATTTTGTTCTCATAAAAATAATACAATATTTCAGCGAAAATAAAACTTTTATGTCGATTCATGCCTTTTCCCCAAAAAATGTTAGAAACTAATAAATCTCAGATAGGCTATGAGCATCTCACTCTATAGTTGACATATAGAACCTTACAAAAGAGGCGGTATTATACTTTCGGATAACTGAGTGATCTTTCATATAGTTAAAAGATGAAGCCATCGAGAAAAAGAAACCAAAGCATTATGACTATTTACGGAAAGAAACAAAAGAAAGAATCTAGAAGATCTTTATAAAATCATGGTTGGTTTTAGTGCATATTAATAGCACGCTCGCCTTGACATATTACTCCTTTTCCTTGATTGGTTTTCTGGCCACCACTCCATCTATAGTGCATTGGATGAATGACATCATTTACAAAGCCCATTCTCACTGGAGTTAATATCACGGGAGGACAATTAAAGTGAAGATAGAACTCCGAATCCCGCAATCTGTGGTGATTCTTTCAACCAAGATAGGTATTTTCTTATTCTTTTATAAAGGTATATCAAAATCAAATTCCATAACTGAGCCAATGAAGATCACCATGCGTTTGATGCGTTGAAATTAGCTTCGGTTTTTCGTTGTAACACACATGCGATATAATTTAACCAATGAATCACCTCATCTTTCCATTTGGTGACGTTTTCTTCAGCTGTTTGTTTTGTTTTTATATATATATTTTGTACCCTGTCTGACGCAACAAAGCCTCACTTATTTCTGTTTGAGCTCATTAGCTAACTGAACGCCGGCTTTCCTTCTATCGTGTGATCTGTCTAGCGATGTTTCCTCACCAAGCCTGAACCAGAACGCTCTGGATTATCTGCCAATCTCTCCCAAATATAAAAATAAGTTCTCTCTTGTATAATCTAACAATGTATCCTCGACATAAACAAAAAAAAAACCCAGTAAGTTCCCGGTTTCCATCTAGAGCAGAGTGCAAGTTGGCCTAATTAACCTGGAACATATATAACCCATTGTCGCAATCAGATCCAACTAGATCGTTCTGGTCGACAAAACCTCTGAGTAATGACAGTATGTCTTATCTGCCTTCCTTGCTAATACAGGATGTTTATATAGCCAAGCTTGACTTGCTCTAAAGCTGTTGATTTTAGTATAAATATAGTGCCTTGGAGAAAACATGTTTCAACAAATATTTCAATCCACAACGTACTTAAAAATCTTATTGCTTACACGTACGGTTATATATATATATATATATATATATATATATATATATATATATATATAAATACTGGGCTCAAAAGTTCAAGATCTTATTTTAACTCCATGGAGACAGGCTGAATGAATTTAATTTGCATCCGTTGTACTTCTTTACTTCGAGACGACAAAAGAAAATTTTTGAAAGCAAATTGCAAAAATGTAAAGGAGCATAAGTTATAAATGGGGAAAACATCTTGTTGAAATAATATATCGAGATTGTAACACAATAGCACACAATTAGTATCTATAAAATTAGAAAAGACTTATTCCTGAGAGCATTAGGGCTAACGGTTGTCGACATTATTTGAAACTAGAATACTTTCGCGGTAATTCTAATGCATTTAACATCTCCCGAAGTCTCTCTATGAGCTATTTATGGGGATGTTTTTTTTGTTTTGGGGGGGGGGGGGAAGGGGTTCTTTGATGAATATACAAAAGATAACCCATTA
>JAWDGP010000195.1:67500-72500 GCA_033675545.1 Elysia crispata | reverse complement strand
AGAATAATAAATGAATAGATTGGACAGAGAAGAAATATAGAACAGTTTAATTATCAGATAACTAATCTGTTAGTGCCCATCTGTTAACGAGTACATAGTTCCAAAGTTATCTGTGTGTTGCTCTGCTTTATACCTTATTATACGATGTCATGTTCCTGTGTTCCGTGAATTAATAGTTGTATATCTAACTCATTCACCACCCAAACCTTATTCCACAAAAGATATAAGTATACGGGTACTTATGAATATGACTGTTCGTGTGTGGTAAAGGCTTGCGTCAGAATATTTTAATACACTATGCCGATTTCAGGGCTATTCATTTACAAATTATTAACACTCATTTTAGAAACATCAAAGAATCACTTGACTTTGTTGATATCTTAAATAACATTTGAATATTTATCTTATGAACTGTATCAAACATTAAACTTGCCTGCCGTGAGAACACAATTTTAGTCTTATTCCTCAAGTTCGTAATAATGGTATCTGACACCAACATACATGTATACGTGATTCAGAGAAGATTGATGAGTGAGAGAAGAATACGACTACAAACAATAATGGATCCCAAGCTGTTGGCCTTTTGATGAATATTTTTGTAATCTGTCGGGCAAAATAAAATATCGGAAATGGTACAAGAGGATAAAAAAGGAGTCTTAAAATGGGACTTGGTCTAAATACTAAACACACAAAGAAAACAAACCCCAAAAAAACCAAAAACATACAGATCAGCTTCCTAGATCTTTATCTCTCCTACAGAGACAGTAGAAGGCGAACAAAGTACTGCGGCCTTTACATTTACTTTCTTCTACAATGCACCAGTACCACCATCACTACCCTAGTCGTGGCAGCCTACACATAACCTAACTCTCAGGTTCTGTATTCAAACTCAATTCAATGATTGCTATCAACGAATTCGCTGAATGTCTATGTTGATTCGTGTAGCATCAAGGCTAGCTGCAGCTCAAAACTCTCTTCTGATTTAAATTATTGGCCTCGGTGCTGACAATGCGTTTCAAATTGGAACCATCGAGATCACCTAACTAGCTGCGTTGCATGTACTGTGTTGCAATCAACCGGTTAATCTAAAATTTTATATCTAGATTAGATCTATTTTGATCACCACGATCTAAAGTGTAGATCTAAACCTAAAACTGAATTCATGGATGTGGATTTGTGGGTTTTTTTAAATCTAGTTTGTGGAGGTTTTACATTCTCCCCAGTCCCAATGTAACGATCGAATGTTATCTAAGATGCCATAACTAGGTATCCAGGATGAGAATTAGCAGTAGGGCCTAGCACTCCGGTATTTTCATTTCAAGTTTGACGCAAAAAAAAATAAAACAAAAAAACTCACAATCCTTTTTTTTTCAAAGAGAGATCATTAAGCCAATATCCAGATTCATTTTTGTAGACCTAATTTTGTGATGAAATTTATTTTTTGTTTTGTAGGAACCCATAGCCTTTAAACAAACGCTTCAAAGATTCTTTAAGTAGATGAGGGAAGTACACATTTAGCAGAGCTCCCATATATAGCAGTTGACCTAGACAAGACTCGAACACAGGACATCTTAGCGATTCAGTATTTACATGTGCATCGATCTCACGGACGCATGATCCAATTTTCACTCATCTATTTAAAAAAAAAAAAAAAAACACCCATGTATTATGGAAATCACATTATGTCCAAAATACCTTTATTTTTATTTTTTTTGTTTCACCAATATTAATGTTCATTCAAGATTTTGTTCTGTCCCGAAGACATCATTGCTTCTTTTCAGTCTAACCAAAACATTAAATATGATACAAATTATAAACGAGATAACCGATCCAAAATAACTATAGTAAAACGAAGTGACTCCTTGGTTCAAAACCTCAGAATTTGAATCACTCAGCCTTTAAAAAAATAAATCAAAATATTTAATAGTGAGAGTAAATAATTTCTCTCGATGAGACATAGGTAACAATTATGCATGGCGCTTAAAATAGCAGAAGGAACATCCACTTCTTGTAAAAGGAATGAGTCAGATGTATTAAAAATAATCCATGTAAATATATCTCACTTTTTACCTGGTCGCACATGAAAATGGGACACACCATTATGTACGCTATAAAATGCTCTCTAAATTTTACTAAGACTTGACTCATTTATATGAATCTATCTGGTCTGTAGCTTCTTTTGTAATTATTTGTCTTTAGTGTTAATCCCTTAAAAATCTCTTTTACTCTGCGTATGTCTATTTAAAGTCAGATGGCAGTAGCAGATGGCTCAGGTTTTCAAAGCACAAGCTTGGATAGGTTTAAGCTGTGTTCTTACAGAATCGAAGAACGCGATGCACAGTGCTGAGTACAAGCAAAAGGTTCCACCTCAATAGCTTAAGTCATATGGACTGAAACTTTTGCTCTAAGCTTTCCTTAGAGCAAACTGCCCTATCATGATTTCTCAGTATGTCTCCTTCTCGATGGTTCGGTGGATCGCGTCCTCTTGTTCAAGTGACTCAAGTGATAGTCTCTTTGACTTGGCTCATATTCTCTTTGACTTGGCTGATATTCTTTTTCACTTTGTTTATGGTTCTTGTGACGGGGTTGATAGTCCCTAATGCTTGGCTGATATTCTTCGTGGTCAGGTGATAATTCCTCTTCATAAGGCTGAATATCCATGTACCTTAGCCGATCATCTTTTCCCGGAATGCCATATTCCTTGTAACGCAGATGAGACTCTCTGTTACGTGGCTGATATTTCTCATGGCCAGGACTGGTTGAACTTGTGCTTGAGATCTTTGCGGTTCTGCGACTTTCTATTGATTGTGACGCGGGTATTTCTCCACTTGTAGCGTGTAGAGAGCCTGAATGCTCCATATCTAGATCGTCATGATAGGAAGTCCGGGTTTTTATAGCTTCATCTGATTGTTTCCATCTCGATGCTCTTTGACGATGGTTCAGAGTTTGAATATTAGAGCCTCTGTGATCACGGTGGTTGCTTCCCCTTAAATCTCTGAAGTCACCAGGGTAATCGATCAAGTCTTCAGGTAGGTGCTTACAATTTCTTGTGTTAGTATTACGACTTACTCCACTGGAATAAAATTTTTTTACTCGACGGTTCTGATTACTCAACACTTCAGCTTCCAAAGTTTGATCGAATACTTCGCTGAGTTTGGGTGATAACGACCTTCGACCTCTACTTTTAAGATTGACCGAATTTGAATAGTCATTCCATCCCTCAAGTTCCATTTCTTTGTGCCTTTGAGAGTGTTTTTCCCTCGGCGATAATTCGTGAACATATATCTCTGAAACAATTTGCTTGTCATCTCTAAATTGTACATTTCTGTTTTCCCTGCGGCTGCTATGTCTCGGCTCTAAGAAATTTTCCTCAGAGTTGAATTTTCTTTGGTGTGTATACTTTGTGAATATTGGAGATCTTTCTCGATCATCCCTTGATCTCAACTTGGTTTTTCGATTGGCCTGAATTTCGTTGCCATCGGGATCATACGAGTAATGTCGGTGGTCATTGATCTCTTCTTGTGCATTATCTGAAGACCTACACCCTAGGCGAATCTGATTCCAATGTTTCGAAATGTCAGTGGCGCGCTCAGTTTTGATTGTGTCGCCTTCACCAAGCTCGCCTGATAAGAAACGCGTCTTGTATTTGCTCTCCGTGATTCCTTCCCTAAGGCCTTTACGATCTAATGATTTTGTATCGCTGACCCTGGAATTTCTGCCTCTTTCTTCATAATCTTCACTATATCTCTTGATTTCTGAGGGTGTTGTGTGCTTTGTCTCTCTGGTGGGTTGTAAACTGCTGAACAACTCATTTTCAATTCCTGTTTCTGCCTCCACGTGATAATTTTGGCGTGTGTAACAATCACGTGATCTTTTACCAGTCTCTGAGTAAGAGTATACACGATCTTTAGAGTGAATTTTTGGTTTTATCTTCTCATTTTGCTCATCTAAAAAAATTTCTGCTATAGATCTAGACCCACCTTTTTTATCACTTGCCTCAAAATCAAGAAATCCTTCCACTTGATTGTGTTTCGATCCCCTATCTTTAACGGTATATTGCTTACTTTGACCTTTTTTTCCATGGCAATCAAGCGGTAAATCAATTTCTTTAAGCCCGTCAGAGTCCTGTATGTTTGTTTCAACATATTCCTCCTTCCGCCTTTGTGGATTTTTGTCCATTTCAATGAATTCTTGCGGACCATTTTGGTTATCTGAAACGCTTTTGTTGAAGCCAGGGTCCAAGCCAAAGTGTCTAGATTGACTCTCTGGCTGTGTACCTTCAGAAGATGTCAGTCTTCCTGATTCAAGAGTCAAATTCTGAACACGGCTGTAGTAAAGATCCAGTTCGATGTCTGACTCGCTCTTCAAGCAGTTGGATGAGGAAACGTCAACGGCTAAACACGAGCGTGTATCAGCCGCACCTGGCAGGCTTAGCAAGGCTTGGCCACTTTCAACGCCGCTATAAGATTGTGAACCTTTGAGACGGTTGTTTGCCGAAGGGGCTTCTTTACAATCCCCATCATTGAAAGTTTTAACTTTTACACTTGACTCATTTTCAGGTGCTTCTCTTTCTTTTCTGGTTGAAGAATCGTTCTCTGGGACGCTTTCTTTCCCTGAGGTAGAGATACTCCGTTCAGAGTTGTTCTCCGTGTTTTGTTTCTTGTCAACGTCTCCTGTCTTTCTGGTGCGAGATTTGGAGTGATCCATCACAATAAATCTATTCTGGTAGAAGACAACGCTCCTCAGCACATTGCCTCGGACTACAGCGTTCTGTTTTAACACAGTAGCCTTGCTCTCTTCGGTACATTGTTGAGGCGACGTCTTCAAGCCCTGACCGTCACTTTCAGAACTTTTACTTGCTGTACCATCTACATTTGAAACGTTGATGTTTATGGTAAGATCTGAGTTGGACGCTGTGCTTGGCTCTTTAAGCTCAAGAGGACGCTGAGCTCTCTTCCAAAACGACTTGCAAGTGAAATCCCTAAACGAGTCCAACAAGG
>JAWDGP010000195.1:60000-62500 GCA_033675545.1 Elysia crispata | reverse complement strand
TTTTTTTTTTTCTTTTTTTCCATTTGCAATTAATTATTAAATTTTACATTTTGATTTTAAAATCAATTGGGAAAGTAAGTTTAGTTCAAATATTGACTGAAAAGTCAACAAATATGTTGTCTGAAGAAGAAAACGACTGTGTTTTGTAAGTTGTTTTTTTTTTATTGAATCATCAGAGGCGAACTTAGTGTCTTTTTGAAAAATGTTTCATGCGTCCATTTTTTTTTCTCTTTTTCATACGTTTTTAACCATTAACAGGGACGCTGTTTCATTTTACAGGGTTTTTATTCTACACAAGTTTTGTCTTGGATCCAATACCGTCCTTAACATATTCAGTATTGCGAATGAAGTATGTGTAGCGCATTGGACAAATGGAATAATTTAACACATGATTACCTTTGGAAGACGGGTTTATCAGAAGCATTGCAATTCCTACAACAACAAAGAGATTACTTCAAGCATGCTGGAAAACCTTTTTGTTTTACATCAATGCATTTTTCTTTTTGAATTTAAATATGAGATAACTTAAAATATGCCAAAGGTATATATATATATATATATATATATATATATATATATATATATATATATATATGAAATGCTCCCACAGTTGAGCACTCTTATCAATTATTCCAGCTTATCTTCAAACTATATATATATATATATATATGTATATGTATATGTATAAGAATTTAAAGATCTCTCGGTAAAAGATTCCTTGGAAAACCTAGGGGATGTTAAACTTTAAAAGAATATAAAGATATAGTGCAAATATGTCAAAAGAAGTAGCTGCTATAGTCTACGATTGTCAAGAAATTAATTTACTTTGATAAATCTAGCCGATAGACAAGCACACAGAAATAGTTATATTGTGAACTGGATGATTCAATATCTGTTGCGAGTAGATCATGAAAGCGCAGATCGTGTAGTATATTTTTATTCTATTTTGAAAAAAACAAGCAATACACAATGTAAGGATAATGTTTTTAGTAAAATTCAATTTTTCCCCTCTAAAAAATGTTATAAAATGGCTCAATAGTTTTATTTTTTTTAACTGCAATTTCTATCCTTCCTTGCAGATTTCCTAAAAGATAAAAAAACTTTTTTTTTTTTAATTTTTACTTGATATTCCATAATTAGGTCCTAAACGCTTAATAAAATGTGTATTTACAAAAAAATGAGCACCATTTGCATTCAAACTATATGTTAGTTGATGGTAAAGTGAAAAAAAAATTAATCATATTTCATGTCTTAAATTATAACTAGGTATTTTATGCAAGGGATTACCGGAAAAAAAATAATTATGTAGATATGAGGCGTTTGTCTTTTCGCCTTTTTTTTACTATTTATATATCGACAAGACATCCCTATTTATATGTGTTTTTTATAGGAGCATCACGTTTGTAGAAATTTTTTTATAAAACCCCAAATAACGTAGGTATTGGAGAAAAAAATTTTTTTTTTTAATAAGATAATTATCTTTTTCACTATGTTATTTCATCGTGCAATTTAATTACTTTAAAAATATTCTTCTGTTCTCAACAGTGAAACAACAAACATAAAGGAGTAACAAATCGATAGACTTATGACAGCCCAGAGGCACCAAGAGTCTTTAGGCCTTTCTTCTCCTGTCAGGCATAGTAGAGCTAAACAAAAGAAGATAAAATTTGCACGCAACCTCAAAAACCAAGGGTTTTCATAAATCGAGGGTTAGTCCTTTATATACGACATAGACTTAGCACGTCTTTTTCAGCCGAACTGATGACATGGTCTTAACTTTCGTCATTTTCAGCCAAAGGTTTATATATCTAAGCGCAGCTCTAACCAACGCAACGAAAACACCGCATTGTTTTGCTTTCCTACTGATTTTTGGAAATTTCCGTGCTTGATTTCCTGCCATCAGATTAGTTTTGGGACTTTGCTTTGTAAAGCGGTAAACATCAAATGAGGAAACTATATTTTTCCTGAAAGTTTGGTATCAATTGTCAACTATTAATCACAGTGATAACTATTCGGCATTACTTTTCTCTATACCGCAACCTGCTTGGGAAATAAGAATAGGTTTCTGCAGTGGGCACTATAGTTTATAGGATTACTTTGCGGTTCGTAGAATAATAATAAGCTATTGATTTTTGGGTTTACAGAATTGGGCATAGCTGCCTGGACTGAAGTGGGCTATATAAATGAATTGCATTTCAGGGTTCGCGTGATATTTCAATAAAATAAGAATGTGTGCGTGAGTTCGTCCTCAGATTTCCGCTTGCTGCTGACTTGGCCTCAAGTTATGTGTGCGACAGCTACAAACTTGATCTGCTTGTTATACATTTTAGTGAACTTTTGCTATCTCAATACAATCTTTACATTTAATAGTTTTGCTACTTAGCTCGATACATCATGCTCTTTAGGTTTCCTTGAGTATACCAAGCAATATACTGCTCAATGTGGAATGTTCGATTGTGTTGAAATTCAAGTCAGAACAAAACGGTAACACAAAACGTGC
>JAWDGP010000195.1:37500-55000 GCA_033675545.1 Elysia crispata | reverse complement strand
CTTGATTAACATTAGCTTCAACCTTTTTTAGGATATTTAAAAACAAATTCCTCCGTAAGGTAGATTTCTAAACAAAAATTGATCTTCACGTTAAAATTTAGGACAATCGTTATAAAGGTGAAACAGCTTATTATTACCGTTAAAACAGGTTCGGGTGGTAAACACGAAAACGCGGCGTGTGTTCTGGACAAACCTCTACCCATTCGTTTATCTTTTCTCTTGTCCTGCGAACTGGTTGATTGCTACATGCCTTACCGGCCGATCTTCCACTACCTTTGTTTCGTTGTTCTGTTAACAAGACAGTAAAAGCTGAGCATCCATGCAGGGCGTGGAACAAAGAAAAAATATGGTAAGGTCTTGCTACTTAACAGCATTGCTTCAGTTCAAATAGAGACCACACTGACATTGCCACCGCGGTTTTTTTGCTTTCTCAAAAAGGAAATGATTTAATCTTACTTCAATAGGAAACTAATCTTACGTTTACAAAAAATAGTCTAGCGTTGCGGCAAATCATTTTTTTCCTCCCATCTTTTCTCACTCTGCCTTTCTGTCTCTGTCTATGCCTGTCTGTGTCTTTCTCTGTGTCTGTCTTTCCATCTATCTCTTTACGTCTCTGCGTCTATATCTCAATCTCAGTCGGTTTGTCTCTTTGCTAAAGTCTGCCTTTTTATTTCTCCTCTCTCTCTCTCTCTCTCTCTCTCTCTCTCTCTCTCTCTCTCTCTCTCTCTCTCTCTCTCTCTCTCTCTCTCTCTCTCTCTCTCTCTCTCTCTCTCTCTCTCTCTCTCTGTCTCTCTCTCTGTCTCTCTCTCTGTCTCTCTCTCTGTCTCTCTCTCTCTCTCTCTCTCTCTCTCTCTCTCTCTCTCTCTCTCTCTCTCTCTCTCTCTCTCTCTCTCTATCTTTTATTTATTTATCTTTCTCTGTATCTATAAACCTTTCTGTCGCTCTTCTTTCCCCTTTTGCCCTTTTTTCCTATGTTAGCTTAATATGCATGTCACGCCCCCTTCACGTCCAAAATTGTCATGAAATAACATTTCCATAAAGTCCACTAGCCCTGGCGTCATTTTCCTGACGCCGCCGCTACATCATTTTCCTAATGATAACTTCTGGTTCTACCTCCAGCCTTCTTTCCGTCGGGATTGGACTCTCTGACTTTGGACTGATCAATGGTCTTGGCTTTCTCCTAACCACAAATTTGCATAACTGGCCACTGAGAGATCTAGACAACGAAGCACTTGATGAGAAAATAGTAAGGCTTTGGCTCCTGCCCGCTAGTTCTCCTTTTAAAAGAGCAATCATGAGGCAATCGGTTTTTGAGTGCAAACAATTATGTTAGTATGAGGAAGAGAAAATTGCAAAAGAACTTGCTATTCCCCAGCCATAGAGAACATGACTTCATTTAAATTCGTTGTAAACATAACGATCAAGAAATCAATCATGACCAAGAAATGCACTTCACGCAAAAGTGGCTAATTGCCTGCTACAGTCCGTGCATACAACAAAGAGATATCAAATCCTTCAGGTGTCAACACGCTACAGGGGAAAAGGCAAGACCGGCCACAAAATTGTCCTTGTATAAAGAAGTTTTTTCTTGTTTTTTTTACTTTTTAAAGGAAAAAAAAAACATTTAATTTCTCGTAGAGAGATCCCTTCGCAGTGGCCAACGGTGCTTGGCTCGTAGATCAATTTTGCAGACCACAAAACTCTGTCATGCTGTTCAGTGACGTTTTTCGCCAGTTTCGAAGGTGCGATAACTGGTGTCGAAGTTCTGTGATGCGTTACATAAACGTCGATACTCTGAACCGATTAATCGGTACAGTCCACGCACAGAGTCTGCATGCATGAGAGGACCGAAGCGGGCTAATTAACCTAGCCATTATTTTTTCATAACTCGATGTTCACTGTATTTCTCCCAAAGGCTGTTACGCACTTTAAAGCCGGTTTTGATTGGTCCTAACCCTCTTAAATTTTCCCACGTTGTAGTAGCGTAGCAGAAACGTGATGTTTCTATAACGTTTTAAGAAAAGTTTCTTTACTAAGGATTAGATTGATTTTTTTTATATAATTATATTGTTTAAAATAAAAAATATTTAGAAAATATTTTTTTCCACCGGTGCAAGTGGACTGATTGCTAAGTATCGCAATGAAATGAAAGAATTGAAATAGAATTTATAATTAATCGTCTACCAAATCAATTCAAGGAAAAGAGGAGCACAGTTTGGTCCAGCATGTTTCAGTCGAAAAAAGAAAACCAAGCCAAATCAATTAGTGCATACACTAACCCACGCGCTCTATATTCGCTCCATTTATCTAAATTCATGTGAGTACAAACGCTCACAGACATGCAATAATTATGTAAGTACCATAAAACTGCAAAAAAACTCGCATACGTAATAAAGTCTAAAGCGGATCTAAAGCTGTGGGGGAAAGATATTACAAAAGCGATCTGCTAATAATTATATATATTTTTCTTCGAGTGTTTGCATGCTGGAAGCCAACTTCAACGAGCCTCGTTTCTTCCCAAGAAACCAAATAAGAAAGACAGCTTTAGTGAGCACTCAACAAATTTAACTCCCAGTCTCACAGTATGTGTGGTTTTTTTTTCCTCGGGTGTACTTTGAAGAAGTCGCTGGGATGATTTCATTAACAATTCATTGCTTGCTGGAAGCCTCGACTTTGTTCTGCGGTTGTTTATGACCTGAGCTAAAGATAGAAAACAAAGGCCAGGTTTATTCCCCCTTCAGTGTTGAATTCCTTAAGCACAAAACAAGAAAGTAAGACTTCGTCGATTTCTACTTCCACTTGTACTAACAGAGTGCTACACACGAAATTATTTTTAAATATGAAGAGAAAAGATTCTAAACCTTTAATGTCTGTCTCGCAAACTTATACTTGAACACCAGAGATCTAACTCAAGAGAACCGAAAAAATCATCGTTTACCATCATCATCATCATCATCATCATCATCATCATCATCATCATCATCATCATAATCATCATCATCATCATCATAATTATCATCATTATTCGCATTACTACTACTACTACTACTACTACTACTACTACTACTACTACTACTACTACTACTACTACTACTACTACTACTACTACTACTACTACTACTACTACTACTGCTGCTGCTGCTGCTACTACTACTATTACTACTACTACTGCTATTATTATTATTATTATTATTATTATTATTATTATTATTATTATTATTATTATTATTATTATTATTATTAATATTATCATCATCCTCATCCTTACTCTTAACATAATTATTATTTTATCATTATTTTATTATGTATTTATTTTGGTATTTCATGTTTGGTTCATTTGCGGTATGTTTTTTTTTTTTCCAGATTGAGTTATGAAAACACTATCCTCAGGTGTGTACTATATGCGGGGATAAATCTAAAGTCAAGGACAGTAGTTGTCATGAGAATCACATGGAGATGGACGCATAAACTCTGTCTAAAGTGAAGATGCAGAAATAGATCTAGACAGATTGTCGTGTCACCACCTGCGAGAAGGTAGTGTCAAAACATTGTAACAAAAAAACGTGTTGTTTCACATATTCATCCATGTGAGCTTTTCATTCCCAAATAGCTGTGCCAAAAATGGCCAACGTATGCCTTGATAAGAATTGGGAAAATTTTCGAAAGCATTAACGGGTGAAAATTTATAGGTTAAAAAAACTTTATCAGTCCTTCAATGTAACAATGAAGCAGCGAGATAGTAACAGTGGTATAACATATCATGGGCTCAGAACAGGATCTCCCCCTCCAAATAAGAGAGTAAATGGGAAAAGAGAGAAAGAGAGATAGATAGAGAGAAAGAGAGTGAGGGGATATATGAGAGAAAGAGAAAGACAGATAGATAGATAGATAGATAGATAGATAGATAGATAGATAGATAGATAGATAGATAGATAGATAGATAGATAGATATAGAGAGACAGAGAGACAGTGAATGAGGCACAGAGAGAGAGAGGGGGGGGGAGACTAATGGAATTGCTTCGAGACACATTATTAATATCACTAATGAATGCTACGAGCGGACATCGCGACAAATAAACTTTCATTAGCGTTAAGTTCTGGTGATAATTTATTTTTGTTGTTTGACCTACGATAAGGTAGAAATCACAATCTTTGATTTAGTAGCAGGCCCTTAATAATATAATTATTATATTCCGCTTCTTCTTCTTCTTCTTCTTCTTCTTCTTCTTCTTCTTCTTCTTCTTCTTCTTCTTCTTCTTCTTCTTCTTCTTCTTCTGGATTCTCACCTTAGTCTCCTCTATCATTTTCCCTTTTCTTCCTTTTTTACGTTTTCGATCTTCAGTACCGACTTCTCCTTCTTTTCTTCTTTTTTCTCTTAGTTGTCATCATTCTCCACATTCTTTGACAACCATCATCCGTTTAGCCCTGCCTCTTATAGAAATTTCCGTCACATTGATTCTACTGGATAGAACCCCAACTCACGCAAGGGCAAAGTAACACCAGTAAAATCAAGGCCTGAAGCATTTATTCGAAACGTTTTTTTATATCAATTTTTTGTCCGGCTTTGAAAGCTACTTTACCATGAAATTATAAATTGAAAAAAAAAAAAACAGTAAGATCTGTGTAAAAGATAAACAAAGGCCTTTCTGTGATACTTTTTGTTTTTTAATAAAACCGCGCAGTTGCGTAACAGTGTAGTTTCAGGGCCACAGCCTTGCGTGCAGTTTTGTACTAAAAACACAAACTTGACACTGATGTAGTCGGAAGGCATACATCATTCTGTGAAGTCAAGACTTTGCCAAGTTACATGCAGACTGCAAACATAATAACCACACAAATTACTGCAGATGAGATAAATGCTTGTTGTGTATAAACGAGGAATACTGGGGTGAATAAAATATCTGTTCACCAGTCTGTTTCGGCTAAAATATCTCTTCCATATTTTCTGTGAGCCCAATGTTGCTATTAAACAGAACATGATTATTTGGTATCTCTATGTAGTCCCCGTATCACTCACTGTCTTCCCAAAACTTTTCCAGTACCGACGTCGTACAAACGACTTCGCATTATCTTATAAATTGATTGCTTGACGAAACACTCAACTTACGAAAAGATCAACTACAATTTTTATGGCGATGACCAAATCCCACAAAAATACCACCCGGATGTTCTCTCTCTCTCTCTCTCTCTCTCTCTCTCTCTCTCTCTCTCTCTCTCTCTCTCTCTCTCTCTCTCTCTCTCTCTCTCTCTCTCTCTCTCTCTCTCTCTCTCTCTCTCTCTCTCCTCCTCCTCCTCCTCCTCCTCCTCCTCCTCCTCCTCTCTCTCCCTATCTCACTATTTCGCTCTCTCTCACTCTCTCTCTCTCTCTCTCTCTCTCTCTCTCTCTCTCTCTCTCTCTCTCTCTCTCTCTCTTTCTCTCGCTCTCTCTTCAACAAAGTGTACGGTTAAAATGACCCTTAACCGGAAGTTTGATATTGCGACCATCGATACTCTGGACTCCAAGGGACTTTCTGCCTAGTGACAGGATTTGGATCGTGACGCAGTGAGTGGGTGAGTACCTCCCCCCTCCCCCGTTTTCCCCTGATCGTGGCCTACTTCAAAGAATATTAAAGTGACGGTATGAGAACCGGTTTCATAACAGAAAATTATTACAGGAAAACTTGCCACGTAACGTCAACTGCAGTGACCGGTTGTTTAAATACGGGCTTTGAAAAGAGGGATGGAAAATACTATTAAGATGCTTTCTGATGAATATGGGCAAGATCCTTCATTGATTCTACGCCCTCACTCCCGGTGTTCAATGCGGTGGCATTTTTAAGTCGAGAAATGCAATTTTTAGGACGTCACAAATAAAATAGTTGTGTATTTATTATTCATGAAAATCAGTTGAAAAATCCAGCACTTTTTTTTACAACAATTATTATATTGCGTCTCGAACTTACACATCCTCTTCTTTGAAAACTGTACAGGTTTAAAATTGCAGCGGTTAATTTAAAATATATGCAAACATCAAAAAAAAAAAAATCAATGAATAAAATAATGTTAAATATCAAAAAAACAACCAAAGAACCAGTGGTAAAAAAAGTTCTATTGTAAAAAACAGGAAGAGAAATCTCCCGTGTAAGGCCCAGAGTCCTCTGTCGACAAGCCTAGGTGTCTCTTTTTGGTTTCTTCTAAGAATAATTAAGTTCGATAGAACGCTTCATGAAACTTGGAAGCAAATTCCTCACATCACGGTCTCAAAAATTTGATTTACAGCAAATTGACTCCTCTGGGTGTCCGAAAAGTTTGCATGGTTTAATCAAAGCTTTAGAAACCAAGTCTTACAAACACGGTAAAGTCAGGTCGCATGTAATCATTTTACGCGACTGTCTTTGCCCTCCTCCAGTACGTCGCGAGGGTGCCGGTCTGATAATTTGGTGGTGCCGGGTGCGATAAGTTGCGAAGCTATTCAGTGGTCGGATCGGTCTCAGCCTGACCAGGCCTGTTGTTGGCCTGACGGAAAACCACCGGCACCGCATGAGATTCCTCGCAATGCGAAAGAGGTCTAAAACTAAAGGAAATAAAATATCAAATCTTCATTAGACAGGCTTGTATAGGAGAAACATAGTAAAACTTTAAGCAGAAGCGTGGCAAATAATTTTTCCATTGCGTTGAGGTTTTCAAGGCTCAAAATAATTTCTGAGCAAATAAACTTTCAGTTCTCATCTTCACGTTTAAAAATTGATATTTTCTATGGTAGAAATTATTTTGCAGTTATTTAAAAGTGCAAAGATGAAAAATGAAAAGGCATTAAGAAACATTTTTTATTCAGGCCTTAAATGGGAAATCAGCTAATTGTGGACTTCGTCAGTTTATCAAATGATCCTCTTTAAAAGCTGTTTAAAAGGCTATAATTTAAAAAGATAGCCTAAATTGTATGCACTGCTTTGCGAGAATTCATAGCCGCTCTTATTTAGACTACGTCATAAGCAATGTTCAGAAGAATCTTAAATCTACTGAGCTTAAAATGTATCTGGGCATCCAAGATGTAAGAAATCTAGCAGAAGGATCTAGCTCTTGCGCATTCTTATTTAACTCTGTGTTTATGACACCTGAGTCACTGAGCTGAGAATATATAGCCACCCTAATCTGTAGCAGATGCTATCTTATATTGTGTAAATTTCACCATTGACCCTAACATGGAATACAGTTTCCGTGGGTAAAAACTGAAATTTTCCGTAGCTTTTGTAGCGGTTGCAAGTAGTATTAAACAAGAATTGGTAACAAGTAGTAATAAAAAAGAATTTAGAAACTGTGAGCTAAATTCAAGTAAAATCTGGTGTTTGACAGAAGCCAAAAGACCATTTCACAATTTTGCCATGAAAAAAAACAAACTATTGCAGGATTTCAAGGCAAAACGTTGAAATGGCACAAATAATACGGGCTGTTGAATGAGCATGCTAGATTGGAGGGTTCTGTCTATTGACTAGTTATTTGTTTTATTTATTCAAGAAAATTATTTTGCAATTGTTATGATATACAGCTTTGATTGCAATTAAAATTGAAGGTGGACCAGATTGATTTTGATAATTGATAATGTATAAATTTTTTTCTGGATTCATATGACGTCATTTTAAATTTTTGGTCCTGGGAGAAGTATACAGGTCTTCATAATCCTTTTAGGCTGAGTGAAACTTAGCTTTTTAACAATTAATCAGGTAATTTTAATGGCCAAAACAATAATTGTATGCTTTGTAAATTTTTTAGTTCTTAAATACAAAAGGCAATGTTTATTCGATGAATCTGTGAAAGCAGTAAGGTTAATGTTCTTGTATTTCCTTCTATGGACCATTAGTTTTGATAAGAGTTTCTTTTCCTTTTTTTATAGATCTTAGTTTTGTTACCATGACTAAGTTACCAGAAGGAAAAAAAAACCCTGATAAATGAAAGGGATCTCAACTCGATTAATCACGTTCAAGGCATTGTCAGTGCAAAACCAACACAGTGTTGGTTGTTCGTTTTTTGTTTTGTTTTTTTCAGGTAAAAAGAAATACCCTGTTGGTGAGCTCTTTCATCCTCACAATAATATTCAAACAATTTATATCGATCCATCTGGTTGTCAAGGGTGTAATTTTAGCCGGAAACAAAGTTTGGTTGCTAAGGAATGAACGTATCATATTGCAATTTAGGAGGACGGATATACAGTTCAACGCAGCCTTTATCGTGAAGAGGTGGGAATTGAAAACATGCAAATTCACATCTGATTGCGACGTCATCAGCGGGGAGAGGTCAAGGTTCAAAACATCAAAGCTCACAATCTGATTGAGATATCATCAGCGTAAAGAGGACAAAACCCAAAATATCAAAACTCAAATCTGTTTGAGAACTCATTAGCGCGAAGAGGTGAAGTTTCAAAATATCAAAATCACATCTGATTGATAAATTATTAGTGTGAAGAGGTCAAGGTTCTAAACTTCAACATCCAAAGGGTCCGTGTTCAAAGCATCGAGACCAAAATCTGATTCAGAACTCATCAGCATGAAAAAGTCAGGGTTCAAAACATCAAAACTCATATCTGATTGAGATATCATCAGCGTAAAGTGGTCAAGGTTCTAAACATCAAAACTCACAATCTAATGGATACATCATGAGTCTAGTGGGGGGTGAAAGTTTCAAACGTCCAAACTGGCGTCTGACTGATGACTACTCAAACAAGGAAAAAGCCCATCCAGTGATGGGATGTTGATAAAACGGTCCCTAGAGGTCGTTAGTTTTTGTTTGCTGCCATCGATTGATGAGTCCGCATAGAAGCTAGATTTTTAAGATTTACATCAAGGAGATAAAGAATACCTTTATTATTTTGTTTGGTAATTACCAATTTATTTTTAGTTCAAACTGGTGTACTGGTTGCGATATAAAACAGTTAACAACCATCAATTTTTTTTTGTTTTGTTTTGTTCTCTTTTTCTTGTTTTTAATTGTGGTTGTTTTGTTGTTGTTTTTTTTTTGTTGTTGTTTTTTGGTTTGGGTTTTGTTATTTTTGTTTTTTTGTTTGTTTGTTTTTTTTTGGGGTGAGTTGTTCTTTTTTTTTTTTTTTATCTTTTTGTTGTTATTTTCTTTGGGGTTGATACTGAACTGCATTGTGTTCAGGATAAGAAGACCTCAAAAGAATATGCTATCTTCCAAAAATAAATTCACCCAGGGGGCAGTACACGGTTCTCCTAATAAGTTTCGATGTATGAAAGTCATTTTTATATTGAGCCTTCAAACATTGAGAATGCTCACAATAAATAGTGCTCCAGTAGATCAAAGCTTGTAAAATGCCTAAAGGTTAACATAGTCGTCGGTAACCATTGCATTTTGATCAAAGGTACGGCGATGAATAAAGATCTAAATGACTTTCTCTAGTCTGATTGGGTGAAATCTTTGCACAGTTTATTGATCAGTGATGCCGAGACACTTCTAGCAACTAGCTATCTATTAGATGATGAGCGACACTGGATCTTGATATCTGAGACTTTAGAGATGAAACCATCCAGATTCGGGACTGTCATGTACTGATTATTCTTTTCAATAATTTTCTACCTTAGCAGTTTAATTATTTCTCTTCCTGGTATAATATACCATATGTGGATTTATTATCTGTCTGAATAATGGCCCAGAGCGTGTGACGCTTTCTGTTTTCATTTATTAAAGATTACAACTATTATTCTGGTGATGCCTACCTTTTATAATGTAAGAGTTATTAAAATGGTAAGTCTGTGATTTTATACATTAGTTTTTGTAGTATATTATTATTGGTAGATCTTTAAGCTTATGATATCAAGGGTTTATAAGTATATTTTGCACGAACAAAATATAAAGTTTACAGATAAGATTGTGACTGTTTGAAATTCTTCGGGGAATTTCGGAGACGTTCAATTTCTCAAGTAAAATTTCTTAGTCTCAATTGTTTAAAATGTTCTAAATGTTAAC
This sequence comes from Elysia crispata, assembly GCA_033675545.1. NCBI lineage: Eukaryota > Metazoa > Mollusca > Gastropoda > Plakobranchidae > Elysia > Elysia crispata. Next base: position 45,043 of record JAWDGP010000195.1, on the reverse strand, counting down.
CTATACAAGAGATATAGAATTATAATTATCATAAACTCAATGCGAAAGAAATAGAAATCGATTTATTATACTGGCACTTGTTTTCTAACAAATTTTCAAACGATGGTCTTTTTTTTATTTGTTTGTTTAGTTGTTTATTTTTTTAAGAGGACCCATCTGGAGATTTAGACCACTGTATAAATAATCCTTTATTACCACTCAAATTCAGGCAAGGAGAAACTGTTATTTAGCAATAGATTATAATTTTTATTCCTAACAAATTATATAGCAAAATCTGATTTTTGGCCAAAGTAGAACGTGTAAAGATTATCTCTTGCGGTTTTTTTTGGTTTTTTTGGTTGTTTTTGTTGTTGTTTTGGTTTTTTTGTTTTGTTTTGTTTTTTTGTTGTGGTTGTTTTTGTTTTGTTTTTGTTTTGTTTTTTGTTTTTGTTGTTTTTGTTTTGTTTGGGTTTTTTTTAATAATGGAACCTACGTAATTAGGTGCAACACTAAATTTAAAAAAAAATTTTCATCCTTAGTGGAAATGAGGAATTTGTTTACCATAATTGTACTGACATTTTCTCTGTAATAGATCTAGACCTAGGTTGTTGCATCTTGGAGAGCCTGAAAAGAATCATATTAGAATTTAAATCTAGACTGGGTTATAAGAATTCGTTTTAGATATATTGTGAATAAATTTATAATCTTGTAACTAGGTCTGTATATCCCTATGTTTGGCCCAAGAGTGAGAGGACTTTATGGGAATAACTCTTGCTGACATTTGTAGGGAACTCATGAATCTATTCTGTAGACCTAAAACCATTATTTGAATGGTGCAAGCAATGACGAAATAAATATAGCTTTCCTCACAGCTACATTCTGTGACGATGATGATTTTGTTGTTGTTGTTGTTGTTGTTGTTGTTGTTGTTGTTGTTGTTGTTGTTGTTGTTGTTTTTTGTTTTTGTGTTTGTTTGGAATTTTTGTTGTTGCTGTTGTTTTTGTTGTTGTTTTTAATTGTTTTAGTGTTTGTTTGTTTCTTGATCTTTAAACATCACCCCGGTGTTTCTCGATAAAGGCAAACAGTAACTTTCAGCCAAACCTATGGTAGTGCAATTTAGGTACGATTTGACTCAACAATCATTTATAGTCTGAGTGGACAACGAAAACAATGCCCGGGCGCATAAAAAAATCCCCGATTCCGAGAAATGCACGAGCTCTGTTTCGGTATAAGCCATCCCAGCTGGGAACTGCCCACAATTTTGGAGTGCGTGCAGCGTGTGGAATACTTTTCTTCAAAAGTCCAGATGATTCAGGATTAGTATATAAACAACATGCTTATTTTAACACCACTTTTTATTTCCTGATGGCTTTTCTTCACGAGAATCCGGACATTACAAGGGCTAAGCGTGATCGATGGTATAGAATTGACTGGATCGGATAAGGTAGAATCGACTGGATAGGATGGCATAGAAACGACTGGATCGGATGACATAGAACCGACTGGATCGGATGACATAGAACAAACTGGATGGGATGACATAGAACCGACTGGATAGGGTGACATAGAACCGACTGGATAGGGTGACATAGAACCGACTGGATGGGGTGACATAGAACCGACTATATATGGTGACATAGAACAGACTGGACTGGATGGCATAGAATCGACTGGATAGGGTGACATAGAACCGACTGGATGGGATGACATAGAACCAACTGGATAGGATGACATAGAACCGACTGGATAGGGTGACATAGAACCGACTGGATAGGGTGACATAGAACCGACTGGATAGGGTGACATAGAACCGACTGGATGGCATAGAACCGACTGGATAGGGTGACATAGAACCAACTGGATGGGATGACATAGAACCAACTGGATAGGATGACATAGAACCGACTGGATAGGATGACATAGAACCGACTGGATAGGATGACATAGAACCGACTAGATAGGATGACATAGAATCCACCGGATCGGATGACATAGAACCAACTGGATAAGATGACATAGAACCGACTGGATAGGATGACAAAGAACCGACTGGATCGGCTCACATAGAACCGACTGGATAGGATGACATAGAACCGACTGGATAGGATGACATAGAACCGACTGGACTGGATGGCATAGAATCGACTGGATAGGATGGCATAGAACCGACTGGATCGGATGACAATGAACCGACTGGACTGAATGACATAAAACCGACTGGACTAGATGACATGGAACCGACTGGATGGGATGACATAGAACCGACTGGATAGGGTGACATAGAACCGACTGGATAGGGTGACATAGAACCGACTGGATAGGGTGACATAGAACCGACTGGATAGGATGACATAGAACCGACTGGATAGGGTGACATAGAACCGACTGGATAGGATGACATAGAACCGACTGGATGGCATAGAACCGACTGGATAGGGTGACATAGAACCGACTGGATATGGTGACATAGAACCGAATGGATGGGATGACATAGAACCAACTGGATAGGATGACATATAACCGACTGGATAGGATGACATAGAACCGAGTGGATAGGATGACATAGAACCGACTGGATAGGATGACAAAGAACCGACTGGATGGATAACATAGAACCGACTGGATAGGATGACATAGAACCGACTGGATAGGATGAAAAGAACCGACTGGATCGGATGACATAGAACCGACTGGATAGGATGACATAGAACCGACTGGATAGGATGACATAGAACCGACTGGACTGGATGGCATAGAATCGACTGGATAGGATGGCATAGAACCGACTGGATCGGATGAAATAAAACCGACTGGACTGAATGACATAGAACCGACTGGACTGGATGACATAGAACCGAATGGATGGGATGACATAGAACCGACTAGACTGGATGACATAGAACCCACTGGACTGGATGACATAGAACCGACTGGATCGGATGACATAGAACCGAATGGATGGGATGACATAGAACCGACTAGACTGGATGACATAGAACCCACTGGACTGGATGACATAGAATCGACTGGATCGGATGACATAGATCTGACTGGATGGGATGACATAGAACCCACTGGACCGGGTGACATAGAACCGACTGGATGGGATGAAATAGAACCGACTAGACTGGGTGATATAGAACCGACTGGTCTGAATGACATAGAATCGACTGGATCGGATGACATAGAACCGACTGGATCGGATGACATAGAACCGACTGGATCGGATGACATAGAACCGACTGGATAGGATGGCATAGAACCGACTGGATGGGATGACATAGAACCGACTGGATGGGATGGCATAGAATCGACTGGATGGGATGACATAGAACCGACATAGAACCGACTGGATGGGATGACATAGAACCGACTGGATGGGATTACATAAAACCGACTGGACGGGATGACATAGAACTGACTGGACGGGATGACATAGAACCGACTGGACGGGATGACATAGAACCGACTGGATGGGATGACATAGAACCGACTGGATGGGATGACATAGAACCGACTGGACGGGATGACATGGAACCGACTGAATCGGATGACTAGAACCGACTAGACTGGATGACATAGAACCGACTGGACTGGATGACATAAAACCGACTAGATCGGATGACATAGAACCGACTGGAAAGGATGGCATAGAATCGACTGGATCGGATGACATAGAACCGAATGGATAGAATGGCATAGAATCGACTGGACTGAATGACATAGAACCGACTGGATCGGATGACATAGAACCGACTGGATAGGATGGCATAGAATCGACTGGATGGGATGACATAGAACCGACTGGATAGGATGACATAGAACCGACTGGATGGGATGACATAGAACCGACTGGATAGGATGGCATAGAATCGACTGGATGGGATGACATAGAACCGACATAGAACCGACTGGATGGGATGACATAGAACCGACTGGACGGGATGACATAGAACCGACTGGATGGGATGACATAGAACCGACTGGATGGGATGACATAGAATCGACTGGATGGGATGACATAGAACCGACATAGATCCGACTGGATGGGATGACATAGAACCGACTGGATGGGATGACATAGAACCGACTGGATGGGATTACATAAAACCGACTGGACGGGATGACATAGAACTGACTGGACGGGATGACATAGAACCGACTGGACGGGATGACATAGAACCGACTGGATGGGATGACATAGAACCGACTGGATGGGATGACATAGAACCGACTGGATTGGATGACATGGAACCGACTGGATGGGATGACATAGAACCGACTGAATGGGATGACATAGAACCGACTGGATGGAATGGTATAGAATCGATTGAATCGGACAGCAACGTTTAGCCGCACTTCATTCCCTTAAATTGATCATAATTCATGGCAACTTATTGAGAAAAAACATTAACTGATTCTTATGTGTACTATTACTATATTATAAACGTTAGATTAGATGTAAGTAAAGCAAAGCAGCTAAGTGTAAATAGATTAAGACAAAAATCACAGCGAAAAAAAAATAAACAAAACAACCGAACAAAAACATAGATGTCCCTACAAGCTGTTCTTACTTGTCTTGGCGCATGGTTTTCCAAAGGTTATTCTCAGAGATAATGTCCTAAGTATTAAACAGCAAGCACATTAATTTTTCTCTCGCATCATTTTTCAGAACAAGGAATAACTTTTATCTAATATTTCTTATACTTAGTTTAAGCTTATGACACCGTCTGAAGAGATGGTGTACTAACTTTAACTGATGAAACAAAATGTATCAGGCGAATTGTTAGACTTCTTCTAGCCAATTTACAGAGATACAAAGATAGATGTCCCATGCACTAACATTGAATTCGAATAGTTTATAATTCTGGTATCAGGGAAGATGCACTTTGTAATGTTAGCCTTTTTTTTTCCATGATACACAACAAAACTTTACAGTTACGGCACAATTAGTAATGATTCTATGATTAAACTATTATCATTCTTCCACCCACACAATCACACATTATATTTAGCAAAAACAATACATATCTGCAAAACGCTTTTGCAATTATTGCATGAGTGGGAACTTAAAAGCCATGGAAATAAATTTTAAATAAAACAAAAACAAAGGGATCACACATGAATTTTGAATGGATAGAAATATGAAAAGATAATAAAAATAACCAATATTGTTTTGACAAAGATTTGCCGCAACGTTTCTTCAATAAAACGCAACGTAAATCAAGCCCATAAAACAGCTTGCAGTGTCGCCAGAACAACGTAAATCAAGCCCATAAAACAGCTTGCAGTGTCGCCAGAACAACGTAAATCAAGCCCATAAAACAGCTTGCAGTGTCGCCAGACAAAGAGATGAACAACGTAAATCAAGCCCATAAAACAGCTTGCAGTGTCGCCAGACAAAGAGAGGAACAACGTAAATCAAGCCCATAAAACAGCTTGCAGTGTCGCCAGACAAAGAGAGGAACAACGTAAATCAAGCCCATAAAACAGCTTGCAGTGTCGCCAGAACAACGTAAATCAAGCCCATAAAACAGCTTGCAGTGTCGCCAGAACAACGTAAATCAAGCCCATAAAACAGCTTGCAGTGTCGCCAGAACAACGTAAATCAAGCCCATAAAACAGCTTGCAGTGTTGCCAGACAAAGAGAGGAACAAAACCTCTCAACATTTTATGAAGTTGGTTTAATCGACTCTGTGGTTAAAATCCCATGTTCCTCTAAGGTTACGAAATATATTGCTTTGAAAACTTATCAACGATCGAGCAATAATACGGATATTTTTATAGCGAGTCTAGTGAGTAAATAAAGGCACTCACAGCCGGACAAGGTCTCCGTCCTTACAGATCGACATTTTGTGGAAGTGTTTCGTGGTTTACAATGAACAAGGACTAAGGTCCTTACAGGTCGACATTTTGTGGAAGTGCTGCGTGGTTTACACAGAACAAGGACTAAGGTCCTTACAGATAACATTTTGTGGAAGTGCTGCGTGGTTTACACTGAACAAGGACTAAGGTCCTTACAGATAACATTTTGTGGAAATGCTACATGGTTTACATTGAACAAGGACTAAGGTCCTTACAGAAAGACAATTTGTGGAAGTGCTGCGTTGTTTCCAGTGAAAAAGGACTAAAGTCCTTACAGATAACATTTTGTGGAAATGCTGCGTGGTTTACACTGAACAAGGACTAAGGTCCTTACATATCGACATTTTGTGGACGTGCTTTAATACTCTATTTCAAGTGAAATACTCTGAATCTCGCCGCCTTGCTTCCCAATACAGCATGGCGTAGATGAGCATTAGAGAATCCGGCATCTCAAACTAACACAGAGACTGATAATATTTTTTATTATGAGTCAGTTAAAATTTAGTTTTGAGTGGGTTTTTTGTTTTTAGCTGAAGAACGCACGATCAGTACAGACGACGGTTTCCTTACCAAATCAATGCCTGTACATGGTTTTCTTTAAAGTTTTATTTTTTTTGTTTGTTTTGTTGTTTTTTTGTTTTTTGTTTGTTTGTTTTTGTTTTTGTTTTCTTCTATTTACAAGAAGAACCATTCGTACGTTCGTTTTTACACTCTAACAGTCCTAGAAAGGAAAATTATTCTCATTTTTCCCCCAACGAAATAAAACTTTAAATCAAAACAAACATCTTTAGTACAAAATATTACAACAAAAGGCCTATTGAATCCCTTTTCTACCCCTATTGCTGAATAATCCCAACGGACGGTTCAGTGTTTTTCTAAAACAGAGATGGAAATGTTAGCGTGAACTTAACACAAAAATAAATGAAATTTTTTGGGGGGTGTCAGTCGATAACTTGCATTATTCTAATTAAAGAACTTATGTTTATGTTTTATAAATCTTTTAACGAGTGTAAGGGCTAGCGCGACAAGCCGTTTCGAATATATAGATCAATATCTGCAAACCAAACAAAGGATTTGAAAGCCTGCTATTGATGGCAAGACACTACAGAAAGCTTTTATTGTGCACAACACGCCCCGCCATAATGCACGATTTTACAAATGCAACTGAACTGATCAAAGGGGCAAAGATGAAAGCGAAAAAAAAAAAAAGATAAAAGAAAAAAAAATTACTACCGTTTTTGTTTTTTTGTTTTTTCATGAATTGATTTTTCTGATTCAGCCAGGTCTTTCATTAGCTTTTTTTGTTTTGTTTTGTTTTGTTTGCATTTTGTTTTTTGTTGTTTTTTTTCGTTTGTTTGTTTGTTTTGTTGTTTTTTGTTGTTTTTTTTTTTTTGCATATTGTGGGAAGCTTAAAAAGAAAAAAGGAAAGATAATTTATTTGAATAAATTGCATAAATATTATGTATACTACTACTACTACTACTACTACTACTACTACTACTACTACTACTACTACTACTACTACTACTACTACTACTACTACTACTACTGCTACTACTACTACTTAGTCTACTACTATAAAAGATCCATGAGACCGAGTATTCAAAAGAATGAGTTTGTTATAAATCTCTTCAAATTTTAAAATATATTTATTATACATATGGACACTGAAGAAATAAAATAAGAGAAATAAGCAAGT
>JAWDGP010000195.1:0-35000 GCA_033675545.1 Elysia crispata | reverse complement strand
ATCAATTGATCTTTTTTACAATAAATTAAATTTACAGTTACCTCAAAATGTTAAATGGTGTCATTTGAAACTGACAAAAATAACAGACAGAGACTTAAGGAGATATAACAAAAATACAGCATAGAGAGAATGTAGCCTAGGAAAAAAATATTTCCGTGGAGAGCATGTAGGATGTAAGTGTGAAGGCTGCATATACCAAAAACATTCATCCCCCTTTCCATAGATAACATGCTCTGTAGAACCGTCATCATCTCATGTAGCCAATGCTGGTGGAGCAGTAGGCGTTCTTGGTGTGGTCGGTTCAACAGTTGCGGCCTCCTGTAGCCAGTGCTGGTGGAGCAGTAGGCGTTCTTGGTGTGGTCGGTTCAACAGTTGCGGCCTCCTGTAGGCAGTACTGGTGGAGCAGCAGGCTTCCTTGGTGTGGTCGATTGAACAGTCGCGGCCTCCTGTAGGCAGTACTGGTGGAGCAACAGGCTTCCTTGGTGTGGTCGGTTGAACAGTTGCGGCCTCCTGTAGCCAGTGCTGGTGGAGCAGTAGGCGTTCTTGGTGCGGTCGATTGAACAGTCGCGGCCTCCTGTAGGCAGTACTGGTGGAGCAACAGCCTTCCTTGGTGTGGTCGGTTCAACAGTCGCGGCCTCCTGTAGGCAGTACTGGTGGAGCAGTAGGCGTTCTTGGTGTGGTCGGTTCAACAGTTGCGGCCTCCTGTAGCCAGTGCTGGTGGAGCAGTAGGCGTTCTTGGTGTGGTCGGTTCAACAGTCGCGGCCTCCTGTAGCCAGTGCTGGTGGAGCAGTAGGCGTTCTTGGTGTGGTCGGTTCAACAGTTGCGGCCTCCTGTAGCCAGTGCTGGTGGAGCAGTAGGCGTTCTTGGTGTGGTCGGTTCAACAGTTGCGGCCTCCTGTAGCCAGTGCTGGTGGAGCAGTAGGCGTTCTTGGTGTGGTCGGTTCAACAGTTGCGGCCTCCTGTAGGCAGTACTGGTGGAGCAGCAGGCTTCCTTGGTGTGGTCGGTTGAACAGTCGCGGCCTCCTGTAGGCAGTACTGGTGGAGCAACAGGCTTCCTTGGTGTGGTCGGTTGAACAGTCGCGGCCTCCTGTAGGCAGTACTGGTGGAGCAACAGCCTTCCTTGGTGTGGTCAGTTGAACAGCCGCGGCCTCCTGTAGGCAGTACTGGTGGAGCAGCAGCCTTCCTTGGTGTGGTCGGTTGAACAGTCGCGGCCTTCTGTAGGCAGTACTGGTGGAGCAGCAGGCTTCCTTGGTGTGGTCGGTTGAATAGTCACGACCTCATCTAGGCAGTACTAGTGGAGCAGCAGGCTTCCTTGGTGTGGTCGGTTCAACAGTTGCGGCCTCCTGTAGCCAGTGCTGGTGGAGCAGTAGGCGTTCTTGGTGTGGTCGGTTCAACAGTTGCGGCCTCCTGTAGCCAGTGCTGGTGGAGCAGTAGGCGTTCTTGGTGTGGTCGGTTCAACAGTTGCGGCCTCCTGTAGCCAGTGCTGGTGGAGCAGTAGGCGTTCTTGGTGTGGTCGGTTCAACAGTTGCGGCCTCCTGTAGCCAGTGCTGGTGGAGCAGTAGGCGTTCTTGGTGTGGTCGGTTGAACAGTCGCGGCCTCCTGTAGCCAGTGCTGGTGGAGCAGTAGGCGTTCTTGGTGTAGTCGGTTCAACAGTTGCGGCCTCCTGTAGCCAGTGCTGGTGGAGCAGCAGGCTTCCTTGGTGTGGTCGGTTGAACAGTCGCGGCCTCCTGTAGGCAGTACTGGTGGAGCAGCAGGCTTCCTTGGTGTGGTCGGTTGAACAGTCGCGGCCTCCTGTAGGCAGTACTGGTGGAGCAGCAGGCTTCCTTGGTGTGGTCGGTTGAACAGTCGCGGCCTCCTGTAGGCAGTACTGGTGGAGCAGCAGGCTTCCTTGGTGTGGTCGGTTGAACAGTCGCGGCCTCCTGTAGGCAGTACTGGTGGAGCAGCAGGCTTCCTTGGTGTGGTCGGTTCAACAGTTGCGGCCTCCGGTAGCCAGTGCTGGTGGAGCAGTAGGCGTTCTTGGTGTGGTCGGTTCAACAGTTGCGGCCTCCTGTAGCCAGTGCTGGTAGAGCAGTAGGCGTTCTTGGTGTGGTCGATTGAACAGTCGCGGCCTCCTGTAGCCAGTGCTGGTGGAGCAGTAGGCGTTCTTGGTGTAGTCGGTTCAACAGTTGCGGCCTCCTGTAGCCAGTGCTGGTGGAGCAGTAGGCGTTCTTGGTGTGGTCGGTTGAACAGTCGCGGCCTCCTGTAGGCAGTACTGGTGGAGCAGCAAGCTTCCTTGGTGTGGTCGGTTGAACAGTCGCGGCCTCCTGTAGGCAGTACTGGTGGAGCAGCAGCCTTCCTTGGTGTGGTCGGTTGAACAGTCGCGGCCTCCTGTAGGCAGTACTGGTGGAGCAGCAGGCTTCCTTGGTGTGGTCGGTTGAACAGTCGCGGCCTCCTGTAGGCAGTACTGGTGGAGCAGCAGGCTTCCTTGGTGTGGTCGGTTGAACAGTCGCGGCCTCCTGTAGGCAGTACTAGTGGAGCAGCAGGCTTCCTTGGTGTGGTCGGTTGAACAGTCGCGGCCTCCTGTAGGCAGTACTGGTGGAGCAGCAGCCTTCCTTGGTGTGGTCGGTTGGTGTGGTCGGTTAATAGTCACGACCTCATCTAGGCAGTACTAGTGGAGCAGCAGGCTTCCTTGGTGTGGTCGTTTTAACAGTCGCGGCCTCCTGTAGGCAGTACTGGTGGAGCAGCAGGCTTCCTTGGTGTGGTCGGTTGAACAGTCGAGGCTTTATGTAGACAGTATTGGTGGAGCAGCAGGCTTCCTTGGTGTGGTCGTTTAAACAGTCGCGGCCTCCTGTAGGTAGTACTGGTGGAGCAGCAGGCTTCCTTTGTGTGGCCGGTTAAACAGCCGCGGCCTCCTGTAGGCAGTACTGGTGGAGCAGCAGGCTTCCTTGGTGTGGTTGGTTGAATAGTCACGACCTCATCTAGGCAGTACTAGTGGAGCAGCAGGCTTCCGTGGTGTGGTCGGTTGAACAGTCGAGGCTTTATGGAGACAGTATTGGTGGAGCAGCAGGCTTTCTTGGTTTGTTCGGTTGAATAGTCGTGGCCTCATGTAGGCAGTGCTAGTTGAGCAGCAGGCTTCCTTGGTGTGGTCGGTTGAATAGTCACGACCTCATGTAGGCAGTACTGGTGGAGCAACAGGCTTCCTTGGTGTGGTCGGTTGAACAGTCGCGGCCTCCTGTAGGCAGTACTGGTGGAGCAACAGGCTTCCTTGGTGTGGTCGGTTGAACAGTCGCGGCCTCCTGTAGGCAGTACGAGTGCTCCGAAGAACCGTTGCGTTCTCATGTAAACAATACTGGCGAAGCAGGAGGCTTTTTTTTGGCGTCGCTTTCCTTGAGGTTCTTCGGGCAAGGACCTTTGTGCCACACGCTTGGCTAGGCTGTTGGTCTAGTTAACAATTCGCGATGTTTTTCTTTCACGTACTGTGGACCCTTCAGCTGCCCAGCCTCGCCTCTCTTCTTACATGGCTGGTCATCGATTTAAGCGTCTGTGTTTTGGTCGTGCCTTATATCACCATTGGTCAGAGTCAGCTTGTTTCTGTCCCGGTTGGCACTTTTGAGTGTGGATGTGATAGTTACTCATTTCTGCTTTCGTCCACCAGACTTTGCAAATATGTTCAAAATGGTGGTGAGTGCCATGCTGCACTCTCGGTCTTGGTATAAGCCCTTTCCAACTTTTTATTCTCACAGGAATTTTTTTACAAACCAAACATCCAATCTAGAGGAGTATAATTTCAATGGAAACCTGTGTTTTTGAGAGATTGAAGATATGTATTACTATCTTCAATGAAGACTGATAAAAATGATAATAGTTTTCATTGCAATACACTCCAATGTTGCTATCTCGTCTACAGCACAATCAAAACCAACCTTAGTATCACAATTAGTATAATTATCATCTACTTTATCATCCTTATACAAACCATTGTCTCGACATTGTTGAGCTGTGGTGGTCTGCGCCTTACCTCCGGCTCAAATGTTTCCCACATTAGTTATTTAATTTTTTTTTTTTTAAAGTTCAAGTTAAGACTTAATATTATTCTAAAATCGAAAGTAAAATTTATTGGGATTGCATACCAAGTGCGGTGTAGGTAAAGGACAAGGTACAGTAATTCACTGGAGCAATGCTAATTTTAATTAATAGTTCTTAGCATATTTGAAAAGGGCACACGAAACCTGTATTTTTAACTGGTATTCTTGAAGGTGAGGGTAGAAAATTAGTATTGAAAACCTTCCACAAATATATGGGAGATTTAACAGTTCTAATCCATATCGATTCTGTTCCCCATGATATCAGATCAAGATGAAAATTAACAATGATCAAGGCCATCTTTTCTTATTTATTAAGTTTTCTTCTTTTAATTTTGTTTTTCTCCCTGCATGTGCTAGATTTTTTCCTCACATTTTGTGTAATTTAACCAAGCAACTAAAACTTTCCTTTTGCAACTATCAACAGGTTATGTAGAATATCAATAAAACTTTCTGCAGCAAGCTATGTCTCTATTCTGTTTGGATGTTGGGCTTGTTTGGCGGGGCTATAACACAAAATGATTGTTAAAATATGCTCACAATTTTAAGTCGTTGTCAGAAAAACCATTCCGTTGGTTTTGAGGCTCATTTTTCAGTTGCTTCAAATCTTAACTTAGATTTAAAATATTCGATCAGATCTAATCCTGATCGATGAGATCTAAAGCAAAATTATTCAAATGAGCTTACAACTTCAGAATAGCACGAACAATGCAAGGGTATCAAATTACCCGGATTATTAAGTTGAACTGCACTGATACCCATGCCAATATCAAAGATAGGAAAACAGTTAGTCAGGTTTCAATTTCAATCACTTTGAAAATTAAATGGCGTTATTTTATTAATAATTATTCTAGCTTATACTTGATCTATCAATTGGTTTAATTAAAAAAAATATTTAACAAAGAAAAAAGCGAAAACCTAGCAGAAGTTTAATTTTGTTTAAAGTCAAAAGACGTCTCTGAAAATTTATTTAGTTTTAGTTTGACTAGGTGTTTTGACAAATATAACGACTTTAATTTGATAGTGTGATAGGGGTTAAAAGAAGAGATAGGAGCTCTACCTAGGTCTTTTAATGTCAGTCTAGTATATAAAGATAAATGAATAGTTGGAATAATGGCCTGCCATTACCATGCTCAACCTATGTCTTGTAATAATTTAATATGTCGAGTGAGGAAGAAATGGCATGAAGAGTGCCCACCGTTGTCAATAAAACGTTCAACGAAGAGGAGTCACCAGACATAAAAGTTTACAGAATTTTTCATCATGAATAAAAAAAAAAAAAGATTGCGCAGACACTAAATTTTTTTATCAATATCTGATCAATCTTTGCAAGTGAAAACTAGAAAATTGTGTGTGTGTAGGGGGGGGTAGGGATGGGGGTGTTTCTTTTCAATTATTTTGGAAATGTTTAAAAAAATTTTAACTGGTTATCTTATTGCCATAAAAGTAAAAGTTGACAGAAAATTTATCTTATGAAGTCGCTAGATGCCCATTTCAACTGAACTGAACTTTTGTAATCAATTTCCTAAAAATCCAGTTCTATATTTTCAAGATAAACTTAATCTTGACAAACGTTTACCTCTGTTGTGACTCAATTTAAATCTAAATAAAGTTGTAGATGACAAACTTAAAGTTTCGACATTTTATTGCTGAGGTAAACCAATTATTTTTGCTCTACTGTCTCTTCATCGGATGCGCAACGACCAAGATTACTTCTACTACTACTACTACTACTACTACTACTACTACTACTACTACTACTACTACTACTACTACTACTACTACTACTGCTACTACTGCTACTTCTGCTACTACTCCTACTACTCCTACTACTACTACTACTACTACTACTACTACTACTACTACTACTACTACTACTACTACTACTACTACCACTACCACTACCACTCCTACTACTATTACTACTACCACTACTACTACTCTATTACCACTACTTCTACTACTACTACTACTACTACTACTACTACTACTACTACTACTACTACTACTACTACTACTACTACTACTACTACTACTACTACTACTACTACTACCACTACTACTACCACCACCACCACCACCACCACTACTACTACTACTACTACTACTACCACCACTACCTATTACCACTACTACTACTACCACCACTACTACTACTACTACTACTACTACTACTACTACTGCTACTACTACTTATAGTACTACTACTACTACCACTACTACTACCAGAACTACTACTACTACCACCACTACTACTACTACTACTACTACTACTACTACTACTACTACTACTACTACTACTACTACTACTACTACTACTCACCACTACTACTACCACCACTACTACTACTCACTACTACTACTACCACTACTACTACCACTACTACTACTACTACTACTACTACTCACTACTACTACTACTACCACTACTACTACTACTACTACTACTACTACTACTACTACTACTACTACTACTACTACTACTACTACTACTACTACTACTACTACTACTACTACTACTTTTAACTGTTAAAAATTTAGTGCTATTTTTTTTTCCTTAAAAGTCAAAAAGAAACAGAGAAACATACCAGCTTGGTCATATCAGCCGAAAAGCAATTAACCACATCGTTTTGAGTTATTTCATTATTGCTGGCTGGTAGATCAGTAAGCTAGTTTTGTAAAAGTCAAATCTGTAAGTAGTTTAGGTTTTTTTATATATATAATTTTTTTACATTTATCATCTAGTAACTGAAAATGCGCAGGTTCGAATTCCTCTCAGGATACTACGCGTTTAGCCCCCTTTTTCTTTGTAGAAAATTAAAGCCTTCTGGTGAAAGATTTTAAATAGATACGGAAAGAACCAAATCATGTGATACTTTTATATTTTAATCTTTAATCTGTCTACGCACCGTTTAAACCATTGGTATCATTTTCCACTCCTCGTGTAAATGCGTCTCTTTTGATGTCATAGGCATAGGGCCATTGATCGTTTGTCTCACTGAGGTTATGAGCATAATTATAACACAATCTTGAAAGTCCTTAATCATTCATGTTGCGAGAATATTGTAGCAATACGCAGAATCTTCATTCCAAAGTTAGATAATCTGACGATTATTAGAGGAAAGAGTACTGCACTGTTTTGCAAAGTAAGGTAACTTGTAAATATCATATTAACTTTCTCTCTTTCTCTCTCTCTTTCTCTCTCTCTCTCTCTCTCTCTCTCTCTCTCTCTCTCTCTCTCTCTCTCTCTCTCTCTCTCTCTCTCTCTCTCTCTCTCTCTCTCTCTCTCTCTCTCTCTCTCTCTCTCTCTCTCTCTCTCTCTCTCTCTCTCTATCGATCTATCTATATTATCTTCTATCTCTCTCTATCCTCTCTGTATCTATATCGCATATATAATGAATACAAGTTAGCTGTATCTACTTACTGCCACAGCTAGATCTGTCTACAACAAAAAGGTTCCTATCGATAACAATGAGTATCGCCAATAGTGTTATATTTTAAGAACATGGGATTCGGCGAGTGTGAACAAACGCGTAACGTTACGGCGAAGGTTAATTTGCTTCTTCTCTTCTCTACCGAAAAAAAAAATGATGTAAAGAGTTTGTGTCCGCATGTTATTAAATTTTCGCAACACCGCATTTTGTTGTGTGGTCTCTGTATGAGATGTTGAGCAATCCTTTGAAATTCCTCAACTTCATCTTACCAAGCTGCTCTTTGAGTCAACCACTGCAGGAATCTGTGCGATTGTTGCAAACATAAGTCTCCGTGACCACGCTGTCTGTCTTTCGATTTTTTTTTGTTGGGCTTAAAAGCTATAATTGAACTCTTTATTTTTTTTTCCCCTTTACACCCTCGGCTTGTTAGATTAAAAATTTGTTCTATAATAATTGTTTTACGTCTCCTAGTTCCCCCCTTCCCACCCGAACAGCCCCTCCCCCCCCACACACACACACATAAATACAAAATATTAATTGGCGATTTTGCCAATCGAGGAAATAGACACTCAACCTCTTGCTTCTTTGCCGTATGAGTTACATGTATATATCGTCCACCTCATTCAGAAGCATAAATTCTGCACACCTAGGGCCTAAATAAAGATAACCGCATTGAAATGCGTGTTGCAGATTTTAGAGACTGAAAAAGTAGAAATCTAGCCTGAATTTTTTACATGCAAGCGAGGTAAAGATATGACTCACGAAAAGAATGAAACGACCGATACTGAAAATCCATGATATCCTGATTTTGATATAAAATGATGATGTTTCTTCATTTCTTTGAGGTACTGATATGAAACGCTAAAATTCATTAGCTACACTTTATTTTGAAAGGTAAGGAAAGAAATACAAAATAAACAAAATGCAAACTTGTTCTCGGACGGCATCTTGCGTGTGTAACGAACATTTTGCAAGGAAAACTTAAAAGAAAACCTGTTTTGCTTTTGTTTTGTTGTTTTGTTTTGTTTTTAACCCTGGAAAATCTCGCGTGATTTCACAATTTTTTTAAATATGTATTTCGCGAGTATCGTTGCTTAAGCTTCAGTTTTTTATCATAACTTTATCCTGATAGGTTGGTTCTTTATGGGACCCTCTTACAAGTAAACATCTTGCAACAATCATTTTCCTTCTGGGCTAACCACCCATTCACTGTAATCACATTGTATCCCTCAGATGGTGTTCAAGTTGAACGGAGTTTGATACCGCTCTTTGCTTCCCTTGGATTGCATAAACTGTCCGATTTGGATAGAAAAAGTAAATTGCTTCTAAAGAAAGAGCTCTCTCTCTCTCTCTCTCTCTCTCTCTCTCTCTCTCTCTCTCTCTCTCTCTCTCTCTCTCTCTCTCTCTCTCTCTCTCCCCTCCCTCCACCCCTTTCAAAAATAGATTTAGCCGTCTCAGAGGCCAAACAAGAATTACTGAAAGAGTGATTTCCCTTGAACGGTAGGCTTGGAAGGTTGACATAACTAATAATTTGGATGGTATGTGAGCAAAATTTTACTGACGCCCCAATTAGAACAAGTATATAAGCCGATGATAGAGATCAAAATTTACTCATAGATGTAAGTTTTGCCGCAGGAGAGCTTAGTAAGTGGCATAGATTTACAATCAAGGCTATTTCATAGAAAATGTGTACTGTTTTGTAAAGCCTGCTAGATCTAGATCTAGAAATCTAGATCTAGATGTAGATGTAGATCTAGATCTGGAATCTCTAGAGTCTAGAGCTAGAGAGCAGATCTAGATCTACATCAATAATTTTACGGGCCAAATGTTTATTTCTAGATCTATCACAGTATCAGACGCCTCTTGAGGCCTAATCGAGGGAAAATCTGACTTTTAAAATGCTGATTGTCAGTGCATATTGTATGATGTTCTGAATCAAGCAAGCATTGAGCCTTTTATTTATTTTAAAAGCAAAAGTAGAAATGAAAACCTGCTTCAAACATTCTAGAAATCTAGAGTTGGTAGATCTAGATCTAGATTCTAAACATTTTGTGCTCTGATGAAAAAAAATAGCAATGCAGAAGTCACCATTCTCCATCTAATGGTGCCTTTCTTGTTTAATTGCCCGATGATAGGACGAGATCTAGAATCTACATGAGTTTTAATGTTTTTTTCCTAATTGAACTGAGATTAGAAGGCAATTAGGAAGGACTTCTGAATCGGTAATGTACCTCTATCATCCTGAAGAGGGCTCCATTTGATCGTGGGGGATCTATAGGAAAAGATTGGGCTTGGTTAATTTAAAAGTACAGTAGCCTACATATTTATAAATCATTTTCAGTAAATTGCCAATTTAAAGAAATAAGGTATCATATCTATCCTATACCATATATTTACTAAACCAACATGTTCACCCAATCTGAAGTGGTACTGGAAAGAGTACCTTTTAGGAACAGGCGTTTTTTTACATAGAACTTCTAAGAAGAAACAGTAGCAACCCTATAGTGTGTTTCTTACTTGGAACTTAGTGTTATAAAATGATTTAAACTCACGTTAGAGCTGAAATAAATAAGCTTTTCTTTTTGTGTAACCCCAAGTAAAAACCAAGCCCAATCTTTTTCTATGGTCCCGATCAAACGTAGCTCTCTTTTGTGTGTGTAAATTAGTCCGTACCTAAAAGGAACTCTTTCCGTGGTACTGGTAATTAAAATTTGTTTCCAAAAAAAGAACTTAATTTTTCACATTTAGTAATGAGAGAGATATTTTAATTTTTTTTTCTAACTGATGCTGTTTATTAGAAGTTTCTAAAACTATCAATTTAATCCTGCATGTTCAAGTCACATCATACATGATCATGAAATAATATGTTTAAAAAAAGAAACATTAATTAGAAGTCTGGCCACACAAATCAAGGAGGAAATGAACTACTTCACATGCCTTTTTGAAAAGTAAAATAACAGTATTAATTACATACAAATTTAATATAAGAGTGTTAACACTCATAGGCTGTCGCCGGTGCGCCCTCTTATTTTAGGTCATTTCTTATGTAACATTTTTATTGAGGAATTTAATGAGCTTCAGACTGGGAGCTTGTAATGTTTTTCATTTACTTCACAGTATCCACAGCACAGAAAAAGCTTTAATTGTGGTATTCATGAGAAAGGTCTTGTGACGAGTCAGCATGGCATTGACTGGATCTGCTGAAAAACAACCTTGTTCTGGCCTTTGCTTGTCTCTACAATGGTGTTTTGTCGGCCTGTTTTTTGTAATAACCTTACCAGGTATTACACTATACTAAATAAATATACTAGACTTCCAATTGTTTCCTTGAAGAATTTTGATGAACATTAATGGTCATGCTTTAAAATCATGAATTGAAGTAACTATGGGTACTGAATTTAAAACAAACAAAAAAATCATTTTAATATAATACTTTAATAACTGCGTCATGAAATATGACTTTTACATAGAAATTTTTTTTAATACCAAAATTTTTTTAACACTTATTATACTACCTCAAGCCCATGAATATTTTGGTCAAATAGTGCTCAGGATTAAAATGAGTGGCAGTAGTTTTGTAATCTTATTTTCATAAAACAGGCACATCTATCTGTATTTATCTTGATCAACCATAAAACAATTTTTTTGATATGTAATACCTATCCATAAATTTATTCACAGCAATAAAAAAAAAAGATCTCAACGAAACATCCTTAGTGTTAGAATCATTTGCTTGAAAATTTTATCTTGTTTGCGCGTTTATATATATATATTTGCCCATCGCTGTGAACTGGCTTTGAATAATTTTAGTTTTTCAGTGCAAACTCTATTGCTTTAACTCTTTGAAAAATCATAAAATATGATGAATAGCTGATGCATACTGGTAAATATACTTAACTATCATAATTATGTTAAGGTTTTGGAACAGTTTTCAATGATGCTTCCACTTTTGATTTAATACCAATTGATCCTTTATGGAAGCTTAGTGGAGAGAATCAACTTGAAAACATGAATAGTTCAATCATTGATCCAAAACCTTCCACCCAAGAGTAGTAGCATTGGGTTCCTAGCTTAAAGAGTGTACTTACTGAACCTGAACATGCTCAGAGCAATTTAAAAATACCCTGAAAAAATCTGAAAGCTTTAAGATCAATCAAAAAGAGGGAGTTTGAATTAAGTTTTTTGGCATTTCATATTTATAGTATTAGTAAATATTATGCAGCACATTTTCAGACCAATTTTCCTGCTTACAATTTCTTTTACTTCATCTGCATACTTATAGCTACTATTTTATCATTGTTTTAGATTTCTTAGAATTTGATTGGAAATCTTATGGAGGGTAAAAGGTGGGAATTTATCCTACAGAATAAAAATACATGGAGTCAAAGTAATGGCTTCCAAAATATATGTAAGGGTGATTTTTAGGTGAACCCTCTCTCTCTATTTACATTTGAAACATTCCATCTCTGTGTTTGTGGTTTGATTACTTATTGTTCATTTAGACTCACTTGCAATTGATTTTACTGATTGAGTCATGGCATCCGATATACAGGGGTCATTGAAGGAGTTGCAAAGCTTTGGCCGAGCCCTGGAAAAAAAATGAGCGTTGAAATCGTTTTGTTGTGGGATTTCCAATTTCCTCACCATGATGCTCATGATTTAATTCATTTTAGTTATTGCTTGATTCAGCCCTGGCACTATCATGTTGAGTTCTGATTGTCACTCCAAGAAACTCTTTTATGGCAGTGGTATAACATCTTTTTTCAAATTTGTATAGGTATGCCCTCAAGAGATGGCTTTTGTGTGGGTTGCATTTCTAGTTTGATAAATAATTTTTTTGATAGTAATATCTCAAAGGGATTTTAGTAAATTTGGAACATGTTAAAATGTAACCATTTTATTAACTGATCCAATCAAATAGCACATGAAAAGAGATGTGGATGTTGGAAATTTAAATAAGAAAAGAAGAGGCACATGGAAGATGATAAAACTCCTAAGTTAGTTGGATGTCAGAGTGTTAGAGTAGCAATGTCCAAAATTTGGACATCTATTTACCTGCATGAATTTTAAAGATTCTTGGTATTATAAAATTTCGCGAAGTGCAAATGCGTTTAAAATTTAAAAATATCTGGAAATTTTATTGATGTAGCTGTTTTGCATTTGTAATCTTGATATTTTGTTGATGTAGTTGTTTTGCGTTTGTAATCAAATTTGCACAAGTTATCTCAAAGCACAGCTCATCCCCATCTGTCAAAATCATCTTAAAAAGTGGAAATGGATTGAAACCATACTTTATTTGTTTTTTACTTGCCAGGCACTGACAGTTATTGTGGCAGAGTTGAGGAAACTGCATATTCTTCGCCCCTAAAATACAACTTCCCTAGAAGCTTTCTCTATTCTTATACCAAGCATCCCTATGATAAGTAAGTTTTTACAAAAATACTGAATTAAACCACGTTATTTGAGTTTAAAAGCTTAAGTGGAGTGTTATGTTTTGTTTTGTTTTGTCATTTGACAATTGTAATTTTGCAATTTATTTTTTATATGTAACAATTAATTAACTTTTTCTCAGCGCTGTGAAAATACACTTTATGTGCCTTAACCGAATTGATCCAATGCTTTGTGAGTACAAATACTGTCCTTGCATGATTAACCATGTTTTGTTTTGCTGGTTCACCAGTCAATTTTTTTTTTTATTTTGGCTGACAAGAATAGTACCATTTGAAAGTTTTCTTGAACTAAAAACAGCCCTTTTATCGAGAAAAACTGGCACAAAGAATGTTGATGAAGCACATGTACACACCCCTGGAGGCTGCTTTGTTTGTGTGCTGAATTGTGGATCTGCTTACAGGCGGGCGCTCTTCGTTGATTTTAGTTCTAGATCTAGGCCCAGTCAGCCATGGCTTCACATCAAAAATAACTTTGGCCTAAAGCTGAAGAACTGAAATTGATAATGATTCTGACAGAGATGACCTTGTATCTTATTCTCCAAACACCTGTATATCTGTTTCATGGAGAGAAGTTGATGACAGTGATGAAGATTATTGTTCTGACTGAGGCGAAAACAAGATGCTACAGAGTGATGTGTCCAACGTCTCAGACACAGGTAGGCCCCTAATTAAAACATCAGCTCTAGACATCTCTATCTAGACTTATAAGTAGTTCTAAATCTTAATTTATCTAGATCTAGATTAGATATCTCACTAAAATAATAAATAATCTATTGTCATCGCCATGACGATCTGGTAATGTTCAGTTTGAATTACATTTCCAAGCCTGGTCTACAAAAAAATGGTGATCTCAGGGCTTAACATATACTTCATGCTGGTGTAAAATTAGCCTAGTTGCTATTGTGTTGGTCAAAAATGTGGAGGTCTGCAGTTCCTATCCCAGCTCAGGCTATATGGTGATTGTGTATGATTTCATCGGTTCACTCCACTAGAAACGGTGATATCAGGGCTGAGCCTATTCTTTCTCATAATCTAAAAAGAAATAGCCTAGTTGCCTCAATATGTATAGCTCATTTGGTAGAGCATCTGAAGTTTGAATTCTGGCGCTGGCTCCATGGTAGTGGTATTGGATCTCATGTATTGAGCCCAGTCCACCTCAAGCGATGATCACAGGGTGTAGAAAATTCTTTCTCCAGTCTAAAAAAAAGTAGGCTCAATTTTTTTTTACGTAGCTTGCTTGGTAGAGCAATAGACTAACAATGCATAAGTTATGGGTTTAAATCAAGGCTTGGGTTATCTGGTGTTGAAGTTAAAGCTCACCTATACAGCGCAGGATACCACAAACAATCAAAGTGATCTCGGGACTGAGCACAGTCTAAAAATAATTAGTTGCATCAATAATTTGAAGCCTTCATCTACAGCTCAATAAGCAAAACTAGAGTTTCGGACTTTCATAGAGTGCAGGGATCACAGGTTTAAAAACCTAGCTCGGTCCATCAGGTTATGTGGTTGGATCTCATCTACGTTACAGATGTAGCTGTTTTGCATTTGTAATCAAATTTGCAGGTTCACGATCATCAAAGCAGTGAAAAAAAAAATTAATAAGCCTTGAAAGCCAACTACTTGGCTATATTTTTTTAAAAACTTTTTACCTTTTTCCATGTTTTGAACTTGGAGTGTGCTATTTTTTTTTTATGGCTAAGTCTATCTTCTTTCTACATTATTTTTTGTTCAGATTACCAGCATGAAGGCGATGTTGCCATATCTAGGGACAGAGGGCGAGCAGCGGGAAGGGGCAGTGCTTGATGTGCTGGAACCAAGTCTGAGATAACACAGACCAGTTCCAGCTCACCATTCCAGAGTTTTGTGGTGACCCTTGGATTAAAATTCATGAGACGGGCTTTAAACCTGCAGATTTCTTCACCTTGTTTGCAAATGTGGACTTACCCAACCACTTAACAATGCAAACTTGTATTTTATTGAAACTGCAAAGCCCTTATTCTGTGTTCGTGTGAGGAACAAAACTTTTTGTGGATGGAAAGTGTCATCAACATCTGCTTTATCAAGGATACTCTGAAAAAAACAGACATCAACTCGTACTGGGATGCTGATCCTCTGATCCAGACTCCTGTCTTTCTAGCTGCGATTTTGGCTTTTACTGAAGTTTTGGCATGTGAAAGACAATAGGAACCTGTCACTAGCAAATGAGCTCAGAAAAGATTGCCTCTTCAAACTGCGGACTTTGTAAAAATTCAAAGAGTATTGGAGCCGGGTCAAGTTATCGCCATTGACAAGTCACTCCTTCTGTGGAAAGGTCGATCAGTTTTCAAACAATATATCCCTCTGAAGCAAGCAGAGTTTGGAATAAAGTCCTTCCTACTCTGCGACAGCAGCGGCTCCACCTACAAATTCTATGTTTGTGCCTGCAAGGACAAGGGCTGTTCCTCCATCTGCAGTTCGCACTTGGTCGATCTGGGAAGGAAGTGGTGCACCTGATGATACCAGTCCTTGGAAAAGGGTATTGGTTGTTTGTTGAATATAACTGGTACAGCTCGGTGGACTTGTTTGGGCTGCGACAGCAACATCAGACCTCGCGCAGTCCAGACATCATCATGTCTATGACAAATGAATATAGGGAGAAGAGTCATGGCAAACCACACCATTTTATACATTGTTGGCACAGAAAGTTTGTTCACATGCAAGGTATTTTCATGTTAACAACCTGTCAACTTCCAAGCCCTACAAGTGAGGGTGTGAAGCCACCCTGTATCAGGAAATGCAATTTTAAGATTGGTGCTGTTGATCAAGACAACCAGCTTCTTCATCCCTATGAAACCATCAGGAGGTCCCTCAAGTGGTTCCAAAAGCTTTGTGTGCGTTTCCTTCAAATTACAATTTGGATTACACACATTGTCTACCAAAAGGCTGGGAACACCATGGCATATTTGGATTTTCAGAAGGCTGCCATTCATGCTCTGATCTTTGACACCCCTTCACTTGCTGCACCTTTGGGCTGTGCGGCTTGTGCAGCAGCACTTCATTGATGTATTACTAGCCACGAAGAACAAGGCCAGACCTTAAAAGCAGTGTTGATTTTGTAGGGTTAAAGAAATTAGGAGGGTCTCTAAACCAGGGCTCTTCTTCAATGAGTGCTACAAAAAGTACCATTACCATACAGAGCATATTTATTGGGGCAATGAGGCCCTTTAGATTACATCATTTAAACTGTTTTCCTAACATTGTTTGTTATATCTTGTGTAGTTTTGTGCTCTAGGTGTTGTGCTTTGCATTATAATTTATCAAGGAATTTACTCAACTTATGTGGATAATATCCTTATGTAACCAAAACTGTAACAAAAAAAAATGTTTCCCCTTTTTTTAATATTTTTTTTACTTTTTATAGGTTTCTTTGATCTCAAAGATGTTGATGTCATTAAATGCACTGCTTTTTTTGGAATGATTTGATATGTACTTTTAAGTGTCTATCTGTTTCCATCAGAGAAATAATGCAAAATTAGTAATTTGACCAGTTGCTAGCTCAGTAATTGTCGTAGCATACAGCAAGGCAATTTGCGTAGCAGTCAAAGGATTAATGGTAAGCTTTAAGAGGCTTCAAGCTCTGAGGTCTAATGGCAAATATCAAGCAATCAATCAACTTTTCAAAAATTTCATGTTTTAATGAAGTTCAAAAGTCACCTTTAGACGTTTAAGCTTAATGAATTTTTTTCTTTCCAATTCTTTAATATAAAGTACAGACATTTGAACCTTCTCAATACTTCTTTTTTTCCAATGATTTTCAGAAACCTGAGGTGCAAGGTAATCTTTAAACCATACTATGACGGTGATGGTGTGAAACTAAAGTTTAACAAATTAGACCTGGAGCCTCCGAGATATCCAGGGGATTACAATTCGTGTCGAGACAAGATTGTGGTCTATGATGGTGAGGCAATTTTATGAATAAATTTTTTTTTTAATCATCTTTTCTTATTCAGTACTTGACCTTGTGGAAATTGAACTTTTTTTTTCTAAAAATCTTTTTATTTTTTTTTTTTTGGACTTATTAACTCTATGACAATGTCTGAACAAATTTGTGGTTCCTTTCTTTTCTATAAAGCTTATAAGTACAAAAGTTCAAAAACAATAATGCGTTTCAAAACTGACCTTGGCTCAATGTTATAAAGAAAGTAAGTGTAGTACTGTTTTATTAGCACATTTTGAAAAATCAACAAGCACTTATCTTTGTTACAAAGATTAAGGTAATTAAGTTATTAACAAAACAAATGAATAGAAGAAATTGCCTAATATTTAAATGTGGGAGAATGTTTCCTTGGAATTTTAATAAATTACGATTTAATCTTTTTCCAGTTCCAACTTCTTAAACTCTATGGTATTTTGCAAAACATAGAGCTTGAAAACATATTCAAACTATGCTTGACATGATTGAGTTTAAAGTTAAAACTAGACCAGTTCATTTTTCACTTTTAAATCAATTTTGTAGATCTAAGACAACTGTATTAACTTAACTGATATCATTGTTTCCTTTTTTTCTTTTAATTAAATAATTCATCCGCTATTGATAATTTTCCATTGATTGCTGCATGATAGAAAAGACTAAATTTTT
Organism: Elysia crispata; assembly: GCA_033675545.1. Lineage (NCBI taxonomy): Eukaryota > Metazoa > Mollusca > Gastropoda > Plakobranchidae > Elysia > Elysia crispata. The sequence continues at coordinate 17,435 of JAWDGP010000195.1, read as the reverse complement.
ATTCAACCCTTCTCTATATCCATAATGAAATATAGAAACAATGAAAACAATGCTGTTAGTCAAAGCCATCTTTTGCAGCCCCTAGCAAAGTCACCATCTTAAGAGAGAGAAAAACAATACCTCTGTGACCGAAGCAGTTGAAAAGGGATTATCACCAAAGCCCATTAGCACAGTTGTTAATATTTTAAGGCAGAAAAGCTATTGTTAAAGCGATTGTTCACTCTCTTAAATTTATAAAGTCACTGTAAGATTGAAGGTAACAACAATGTCTGGCAAAAATTTGTTTTGTATTCATCATTAAATTAAATTGGTGTTACGCACTTAGAGGCACCCTAACAAATTTGTTCAAATTTTTTTATACCCATACAGAGCTCTTCAGAGCGACATACAATAAGGTTATGAATTACCTAGATTTTTGTCTATATTTTTAAGGCCAGTTATGACAAATCCATGAATAGAAAAAGTATTAATAATAAAAGAAGGTGAATTAATCTGCTGGTTTCCCTGAATTTCTAAAGGTATATACATTGTATATCTAGTTGCCTCCAAGCAGCACTAATGTTGTTTACATACAGTGATAAAAAGTAAATTTATCATGATAATTTTTATATGAATGCCAAAGTTACTTTTAGGATCATAATTAAAAAAAATACCAAAATCTATCTTCTGTATGTCAACTACTCAAGTTTGGTTTAGCTCTGATATTCCACACTGACATTACATGATTTGTCTTTATAACACACTATTGCCGTATATATTTTGTCATTTGTTTGCTCATTTTCTTCTAGAGCAGTTTTGCAATAGCAACGTTTTTCAAGTTGTATTATAGTATATCATGAATTCCTTCCTATATCTTAGGGGAGCACTCTTATGACCCAGTGTTGACAACACTCTGTGGGACACGAACAACAACTGTAGAGAGTACAGGAAGTCGACTCCTGCTGGTCTTTTCTTCTGATAATAATAATGGACCCTATAGAGGATACTCTGTTTCTTACCAGAGAATTGACAGTGAGTCCATTATCAGAAAGGTTTCAGAAAAAAATCATTAGGAAACCTTGGCATCTTTCCACAGCCAATTCTATCATCAATAAGTCTTCTGGCTAATTCATTATGGATGAAACTTCACCAAGAATTATTCTTCCCTTTCAGAACTTATAAAGTATGTCCAAAATCAGAAGTATTTAAAATGTCAGTAGTAATTTTTACTTGCAGAAAGTCTTGTTTTTGTTTGAATTTTTTTTTCAAACCTTTTTGCAGCACGTTCATGTAACTTTTTTCCAGCTTCTTAATTGTTCATCTGGGCATATACAAGTCAATGATTTCCAAGAGTTCATACTACTCAGTGCAGTCGTTAACTCTTAATTAGCTTATCAGGCTGTAACTTTGACTCATCCTTTAGCTTATGTGGAGTCAATGATTTAACTACTTCTAGAGACCACAAAATACTCATGTTTATTGAGCTAATTTAGTTTATTTTGGATTTAAATACTTCTAGAGACCACGAAATACTCATGTTTATTGAGCTAATTTAGTTTATTCTGGATTTCAATACTTATAGAGACCACAAAATACTCGCGTTTATTGAGCTAATTTAGTTTATTCTAGATTTAAATACTTCTAGAGACCACGAAATACTCATGTTTATTGAGCTAATTTAGTTTATTCTGGATTTAAATACTTCTAGAGACCACGAAATACTCATGTTTATTGAGCTAATTTTGTTTATTCTAGATTGTTATTATAGTCACATATGAATTTTTATCTGCGAGTTTTCTACATGAAGCTTTAAAGATAGATAGAAATTTAGATCATTGTGAAAGAGGAGAGGCCAATAGATAAAGATAGATTTACCTTCATATCTTTAGGAATGTTATTTCTTGATTAATCGCTTAGTCTGTGAAACATTATGGTAGTTCGATTTGCCAGTTACAACTCATGCTCTGAGGTACAATTAAATTATACCAAGAAGTCAATTGTCTTAGAACCAAGGCTGTGACCAACATTTTTCGATCATCTTTTCTTGGAAGGACTGCATAGAACTATTTGAACTTCATAGCTTTTCTTGATACTTTAAAATGTTTAAATGTTTCATCAATTTATCTTTTTCCAGGAGGAGGAAGTGACTCATCCTCTTCTTTAGGTTCGTATAATTTTTGTTTCTTATGAAATTTGAAAATTTGCAATGCATAATCTAAAGATATTTTCTGCTGTTATTTTTTAGGATATTTTTGTTGGCTGTAAAACTGTGTCATTGGTGAGTTATTTTTATATATCTGCATTTTCAATTAAAATCTAAACATATCAAGGGTTGTAACAGTATGGTTTATTTTTTTATGATAAAAGACAAATGAAAGATAAAGTTGGACTAGTTTCAAGATATCACAATTCTTAGCAATACTTAAAATATTTTATTTTCTGCTTATATAAAAGTTTATCTCATAGTTGAATAACCTTTTTTTTTATTTTTCAGGCCCAGGTACACTCACAGCTATCATCTTACCAACAATTCTGTTTTATGGCTGCATTTTTTTCCTTGTCTACAGAAGATGCAAGTATGCTAGTAATGTAAGTAGTCTATAGGTTACAGTTTAAAACTTGTGCTTTATGCTCATATTTATTTCATTTTTCCATCACTTATGGTGGCAATGTAGATAACTTTAATACTTTACCAATTGACACATTGTGGGCTATTACCCTGGCTGGTGAGCTGCCTACATTGGCCATACTATGCTTTTGTTTTGTTTTTTAAATACTTTTTATTTGACCCTCCCATAGGATTATTTTAAGATGAGAAATTTTAACTTGAGTTTGAATTTTTCAAAATATTTAGAGCAAACAAAGACATTTTTATTTTTGAAACTTAGTGTTTCATTTTATGGAACAAACCTTTATAAAATCATCATCGCAGTGACCAATTCAATTGAACATTTAGAATTCACTCTATTTCAAAAATTGTACTCATGCCATTTGCTACAAGAGATGCAGCTTTACATACTGTATTTGATTTTTAGTGAGTCAAGTGTATTTCTCTCGTCTTAAAGAAGGTTTCAATTATTCTAGTATAAATATCCGTAGCTAATATTGTAAACAACTCTATACTTCACACTACTCAGCCCCTGTTACAGAGTTGTTTTGTAGCACACAGTGTCCTGCATATATGTATATATGTATAATTATTTATATATATATAAGTATGTTTGAGCGAAAATACATGAAACATGTAGTGAATGAAACTTATGCTAATTTATGATACATGATATGGATAAGAATTGTTCCAGTTGATACTAATCTTTAAAGCTTAGCTAAACACTTTTTTAGATTTTGGGAAAATTTTACAAAACTTTTGAATACTATGCCATGTGAATGGAGGGAATGTAAGAGGAGAAAAGGTTTTAAAAAAAAAAAAAACAGGAGGGCAGCAGTTAAATGAAGTTTTTACATTTTATTTTTCACTTTTTTTTTTAACCTAAGAATCTAATGATGGTATTAATCATAATGATGACTAAGCTGCGTGAACTTTGAATCATTATAAAGGTATATGGAAAGAGTATTTTTAAACCTCTTATAGATTTTTGAATATTTGCTGTTTTTTTTTTGTTTGATATAACCTGTCCACAAAATTGTGATATCAGGGCTTTGTGCTTATCAAGCTTAAGCCTACCTTTGTACAGGTAGGAAACATGAGGCCTCAAGCTTATCTACCAATAGTGTGAGACCTTGAAGGTGCGAAAATTGTGCCCCATTTCCGAGTGAAATGAAGAAAGATATTGAAATGGGGACTGTGATCAATGAGTCACGACTCTTAAAAAAATCATATATATATATATATATATATATATATATATATATATATATATATATATATATATATATATATATTGGTTGCTTTTAGTGAAACATGATGTGTTTTCAAGCTAGGCATGTTGGCAAATTTTATTTTTTATATTCAGGTCTAGATCAACCCAGGAACACAGAAAAGTAAAATTTTTTTTGAAGGTTTCATAAAAAGAATGTTTCCTTTATTCATAATTTTGGTTTTTAATATATAAAAAAGGGAAAGCAATTAATATTTATGGGCAAAGGGCTTGATCTTATTTTAAAGGGTCTCTAACATTAAAGAAAAAAAATAAGAAGAAAAAGCATAAAAGTAACACAGGAAAACAATATAAATTAGTTATGGTCCAAGCGTAGTTATCTCAGCTTTAGATTTTTTTTAAAGTCTATAGGCATAAAAACATGGGGGTTTTTTTCCTTCCATAAACCACAGAGAGACATAAATAAAGATTGAACATGAATGTGAAAAAAAAAAAATTGTCTGATGTGGCTGTCTTAGTATCTGGTAATCTTTACCTGGTCTCACGAAATGGCTCAAAATAGCATTGCATTATATACGCCTTTCTGTCAGCTCTACAATGGCATCTTTTATTTGTGGCTTATGTCATGCTTTATGTTATACAGGTTCGACGCAATCTTGCTGCCACCGGCCACACCCCAGAAGACATTCGCATGGCCTTGACCACAGTCATGGACCAAGCAAGCAGGCAACCTTTGTCTACGACAACAGCAAACAGCAGTGGACAGTCTCAGGCTGGCATGAACCAGATCCTCCTTGAACATATGAATGCAAGCAGAGACAGACGGCTAGAGAGGGACAGTGACGGAGGCGTTAGAACAAACCCAAACAGAGCAAGGCACCCTGCCGGAGAGCACAACGGTCGTGCTTCACCTTACTATGCTCCGTCTCTTGGTGTGGAGGACAGCCCAGACATGTATGGGTCCAGGCACGGCTCTCCTGCATTGTACAATCCAGAGGGCTTGACAGCCGATCACGCCTACCACCATGGACAGTATATTGAGGATGACCGACGCTCTCATGGTAGTGGACGTAGTGGTAGAAGTCATGGTCACAGAAATCCATCTTCTCGTCCTCACAGTCACAGAGACGAGAGTCCTATGGCTTTTACGTACTATGGTAATGTGGATGAAGCCACACCAGCCGTGGATCCTCGTGTTGAGGCATCTGCGCCAAGTTATGAGGATGTTGTTCAACAACCTCCCCCTCCTTCATATGAGGAGGCTGCGACAGGAAGATATGACCCTAGACCAATGTGAACATGTACGGTAAAATTACTTTATCACTGAAATATAGCCCCAAGTATTAGGCTTCTTCAAAACATTACAACGCCATACCTGGATATCTCATTTTAACTGTTTTATTGCTAATTAAACAATTTGGTGGCACCCCAATAGCATGATTGGGTATTTTGCTATTTCATACTCATTAATGATAAAAGTTATGAGACTCCAACTTCCAGGGTGTTTTAAGAAAATATTTGTGATGCCTTTTCCTTCAGAGAGTTTTTAAATATTTGATCCTACTAGTGAATTTTATTTAATCCTTAGATTATTAGTGCCTAAATTCACGTAGTGAGAGAAAACTAGTGCAGCTAGGTATGTAAGATAGTGAGAATCATGTACATCCTTGGCTCTGACTCATCAAGTTTGCCAAACATTATCTTGATAAGTCGACACTGTAGTGTTTAAATTCATTAAGTACAGGTGGCCTAGGCTTTGTGAACAATGGAGATGATAAGCATTTTTTTTTTTATTTTACCCTTTCTTTTCATCAGTGTTGCTGATTTTGCTTTTGGAGTAATAAGTTTCAGCTCTTGTCTTTTGAAGAAAAATAATTGCTCAAATTATTTTATGATACAAATTTACACTCTTCTTTATTTGATGAAGATGACGATTTTCTTAGTCCTACAATTTGGCCAGTGCTGCAAATACCTCACTCATTAAATTTTGTAATTATGTTATTTTCGTATTATATACAAGGCAAAATAATATTGTTCTGCTTCTCTGGGAATAGCTTCTTTCTCATTTGTACTGCATTTGTAATTGGTATACAATTGTGAATTTAGCTAGACTCTTTTTGTATTTTAAACGATATTTTGAGTTAACATTAGGTTGGAATTTTTTTTCCTTTTTTTACACTCATTGTCTAAAGTATATTGGCAAGATCACTAATTTCCTTTTTTTTTTTTTATTGTCTGCCACCTAATCGTAATGAGTGTGCTTTGGCAATTTCTAAGTTAAGGGTTTCCATTCAAAGCAATGCATTTTAGTTTTGTTAAAACTGCATAAAGTCATTATGAGAAAGCACAATATGTTGTTAAAAAAATGATTCAACTCTTAAAAAGCAGACTTGTGGAAGGGGTTTCGAAGAATTAAGATTTTGATCCACCCTTTTCCATATCCTAAAGCTGAAATAAGAGATCTTTAAAGGATGACAATTACAAATTTCAGCTCCAAGAAAGATACAAAAAATTTGTGAATGAAATGAAAACTGAAAAGAAAATTATTGATCTAATAACTATTATTATTATTATACAATAATTATTGATCAGAAATAACTTTCGGGCTCGAAATTGAAAGAGTGCATTAAAAAAATACAATATGAATAATCACACCTAAGCTGTTCTTTTTGTTACAAATCAATATATTTCTGCTATATACTGTCCAAATTCCATTGAAATTGGATGAAAAAGGACTGTGCTAGACACTTTTAAATGTATCTTATTGGGAAGCAAATATAGCAAAGAAAAAAACGAGTGCTGCTTGTAGCACAAAGGCTTTCTTTCTCAATATACATCACAAAATGCACTTTACTTTGAGTTTCCAACAGATAAACATTATCAAAAGTCTTCCTGCATTATAAGCAGAGTTTACTTTTGCAATAAAGTTTTGTAACATCAAAAACCCACTCGATACTACTGGCCGCTTGGATAAATTGAGTATCGCATGGCTGCTGGTAGCTGCTGATCATGTCTTTAGAGTTTAGACAGTAAAAAGAAACAAGAAAAAAGTATATTTCCAAATCTCTGACTTTCCATATATATTTTCAAATATCAAATGTTGTGAGTAAAATGCTTTGTGTTTTATTAATCTAATGGCATACTAAAGGGATAAAGGTCAACCAAAATGACACACTTGGTTTTGGCATTTGTGTTTGTTTCTGTAAGTTGATATCTCCAGCTGCCCTTTTACATTAATGTATAACATTGTATGCGTTGCAGATTCTTTTTAAGCCTGAATATTATTTCATTTATCTTCTGTATGGCTAGTTAGCATTTGGTGGATTTTTATATTTTATGTGTACATTTATGGTTCATTGATCCTTTCCATAGCCATCAAAATCATTTTTATTGTAAAATTTTATGTTATTCACATTGAACAAAAATTAGCGAGCCCTCTTTCTATTTTATATGATATCTTGATTGAACTGTTATGGATGGCTAAATGAAATTTGATCGATTTTTTTTTTTCATTTCTATCTGATTTGAAAGAAGCCCCGCAGCAGAGGTCTGGTTTGTTGGGGTCAATTTTATTTTATACCTGTTCTTTCTTTCCATCCCCAACACATCATTCATTTGTTATTCCAATGATTTCATAAACAAGCGATGATTAAGTTAAGTTGATGAGTGATATTTTGACAGAATAAAAATTTTATTTTCCCCTTTTCCCCCATCTCTCTCTCTCTCTCTCTCTCTCTCTCTCTCTCTCTCTCTCTCTCTCTCTCTCTCTCTCTCTCTCTCTCTCTCTCTCTCTCTCTCTCTCTCTCTCTCTTTCTCTCTATCTCTCTCTATCTATCTATCTATCTATAGTTAATCCTTTTTGAAATTTGAGTTTATTTCTCAACATGGTAATTGACTTCATATATTACAGAGCATTATTTCTTGTTGAACCCAAGCTTGCACTGGAGGCATAGATAGCCACCTCAAAACTTTTGTTAATCTACCCTTTGTTGGACCCCTGAATTCTAACAACAGGCTTGTCTTTGCATTGTTACCCTCCAAGCTAATTCAAACTGGGGAGCTTTCACTACTTTGCAGTGTTTTAATTCAAAACAAATACTGTCAATGTTAAGCAAGGTATTTAATGAGAATTGTTGGTTGTTTTATTTTTTTTTTTGAATGATTTGACTGTACATGGTGGCATACCTGGAATATCTTTTTTTCAAATCTTAGTGATGTTTAATATTTTGTATTTCAATATACAGGATATGCAATTAAAAGGTTAATATGTCTCAAAATTAGTCCTAATCAGTCAGATGCACAAATTTATAATTAGAAAAAAAAAAGGTTTTAGATTGCCTTTTTTTTTCTTCCCAAAAAAGATGAAAATGAAATGTAATTTCCCATGTCATATTTCTGCTACTTTTGTGCAGAATTCTCTGCTGGAAAGTTTTTGAAATTATGTTGCAAGTGTTAAATATCAACATGTGAGTTATATTTAACTTCTCTTAACTAAGAATTGTACGAGACATACATGTGTTTGTTTATACTAGTATATCATATGTAGATAGAGACTTAAAACAGTATATATACTTCTTCCATACCAGATATCAGTGATCAATCAAAGAGTTCGCAATTTTTGTTTAATTTCCTTTCATTTTTGTGCTTTTTTTGCCATTGTAAATGTAAAGTATTCTATATACTTACACCAGGGTAGAGTCCGCATAGTTCAATCTGACAAGTTAGAGGTTTTCAAAACCTAGGAGTTTTTATTAGTGATTTCGATTTAATCTTCAACCTATTACAACCCTCTTGGACTCCACAAAATATGCAGCTACGGTATTCAGTGAGATTTATTTTAAGTCTTTCTAGCAGCACCCCTTTAAAAGGATTGGCAATCAAACATGCTATCTTGAAGGATGGGGAGATCTGCAAAGACTCTCTGCAATACAGAAAGGAGCAGAACATTTTATGTATTATGAGTGACCACCTATAGGGATCATAGACTCAAAATGTTCAAGTCCGGCTCGTCTGCTTATATTTTAGTTACAAAAATATATTAACACCAGTAAGACTTTCAAAGTGCAAAGCAAGTGTATACCAAGTTAGAGATAAGCCTAAATTATAAAAAATTTCAATCATTTCTTTTTCAATTTTTTTTTAAATTTATTTATTTATGTGGTGAGGGGGGAAGAAGGGGTCTTAGTTATCTGGGATTATGTTTTATTTATTTATTTAGCACGATGTAAATAACAATTTGCCTGATGAACTGTTTTACATATAAAAAATTTAAAAAGTAATCGATGAGAAGATGAAATTTAGGAACTTGTCCTGATGTCATTTTTATAAAGGTGAAGCTCTCTGTAATAAGTGATATTTTTGAATAGAATCAGGTGATTTTGAAAAGTGTTCTTATTCTGTTTCATACATGGGAATCTCTATGTCATCAATGCTTCTATTTTGAATGATTTACTCATGCAAAAGCTTTGCTATTGTTCTTTTTTTTTTAATACCTGTAAATTCTATGTTACATGGTTTCCTCCCTCTCCCCAAGTGAAACGTTTGTTAGATGCTCACCAATATTATGGTTATGGGGTCATAACCTTGCTGTTTTCCTGTCAGTTGTTTGAATTTGTTATACACTTCACCCTTTTTTCCTTACTGCTTCCCTAGGAAAATAAAAATAAAAAACAACAAGCCCAATGAAAAATTCCTCACAAGCTTTTAACCACCCTGAGCATTCTTTTTCTTTGTTAGCGCAACTCCATTTTCTAAGGGAATATGTGATTTCATATGTAAGAAAGTTAAAACTTGTTTGTTTCTGAGCTGCTGAAGTAACAAGACAAAAAAAAATGTTTCTGGCTATGATTGGGTTTTTGCCAAACCACTTATTTTTATTGTTGTTACTGTTATTATTATTTATTATTGCTATTATTACTTTTTGTTTTTTTTTCAAGATTTTATTATTTTAATTTCTCTTTTGATCAGCACAGCTAGTTGTTGTAACTGTTGAAGTTGTTATGTTGATGGTGATATCTGGACTTTAATCTACTGCCATGCTTTCATGTATATACATTACTTTTTGTTAGCCATTATAGATGTATAGATAGATATATATATATATATATATATATAAAGTTTTATATACTTTCGTGGACTTTTTTTTCTATTTTACTGTATATTTAAATTTTGTAGCCAAACGAATGCATAACTTGGCTAAGTTTTTGCTTAAGCAGTGCCATCAATTTTTTTTGCTCTAGAATAGGTTGAGGGAAACCAAAGCAATATTGTCAAAATACATGCCTTGAAAAATAAGCATTCTTCAAGATTCCATTACAGCTAAATGCCTGGTCCTAATTCTGCATTTGAATTTGCAAATGAAAAGGAAGAATAAATAATTGAGAAAAAAATAAGGAGAGCAACAATGGCAAGAAAAGATCTATGATACTTACTCTACCTACTGCCCCCACCAATGGTTCGCTTAACCAAAGGAATGATTTGATGTTTTTTGCTATGTTAAAAGGCAGGTATTCAATGGATTTTTTTTTACTTATCTTATAAAGAAAGTGATCTTTTTAACACACTCTTAACAAACCAAACTGAGAACCCTGCATTGAACCTGATGCTTTCTAAATTGGAATCCAGTGTGTGTGAGGAGTTATTTAGACTATAAAAGAAGCAGAGAACCATTCTTGAAACCTCTTTACTGTGCCATGCCATCAAAGACCACCAAAGGCATGGCTTTTTCCATAGCTATTTTTTCTGACCTAACGTGTTTAAAGCTCTTTATTTTTTTTTTTGATTACTGTCCTCCATTTTTTTGCTACGTATTCTTGAAACAGATTTTAAATTTTAACATTTCCAACACTACCCCCATTAAGTTTTCTACAGGATTTTTTTCTTTTTTTGGGGGGAGTGGGGGGAGAATACAAGAAATCTTGCCTATCTGATTCAAGTGTTGCAGACACCTTCAGAGCACCACATACACTAAACTAATTTCATACACACATGATAATAATCTTTTTTTTTCATTTGTTTACTTTTATCTTCATTGTGCAAAATCACAGGAATTCATTGTATAGCAATTTCTTAAATTGATTTTCCTGAAGGAAAATTTGTTCACTCAAGCACCATCTGCAACACCATCAGATGATATTTTTTATATTTTTGTTTTTCTAGGATGACATTTGAAAATTTACATTGTTATTCATTTTTTTTTCATGCATATTTGAAAACACCCATTTGATATACTTACATGTATGATATGACTTTGAGTCTCTAATACTCTCTTAATTTTATTTTTAAAGCCTCTGTGTGCAGTCACAGATATTATAAACCCATATAAATATACATTTTGTAAATGAATATATATATATATATATATATATATCTCCATGTTTTCCACTGATAACTGTGTTGCCCATAGTTTATGTCTGTGTATATAAAGGTACAGTGTAAAAAGTATGTGCGCAATTTGTAATTCACGGTCCCAGACAAATACAAATTAATATTGCCTAACGAGTTGTAGGTTACTCATATAACATTCTAAGTTTTTGATATTAAGAACAATCAGAATTTTCGGAACAGATATTGAATTATTCATTATTTAGAAGAAGTCAGACTCAGAGGAATTTAGCCACCTTAAATTTCAGGGGGGTTTCCAAATTTAGATTTACCACATCATTAGGACTGATTGTGAGACATTTTAAGTCCCATTTTGATGCTCAGCCCTTTGAAAAGAGTGAAGGTGCAGTTGCCAAAAATTACATGTTTCTTGCGATTCACAATTTATCTTAAATGATAGAGTTAGATCTGCATTCAAATATTTTTGGTCTTGATCAAGTTAAATTCATCTAAGTTGTCTGCTTTAACCATAGGTCTACTTCACGTTGCAAGTTATTATGTTTATTTAATTTGTTAATTAGATTTAACCCAACTGTTACGCTCTAAACTGAAAACCTTGCCTCCCATCAAGAAGCCATAATTTTTGTAAAAAGAATTGTTGCAGCAGCAGTAGCAGTATTGTTGCCTTTGGCAGTTTGCCTTTATCATAGCTGATATTATTTCATGCAGATTTATCTTTTGCATATGTTCATGAGTATGAAAGATATTCAGATATAATGAAATTCAATTCTTGGCATTTGTAATCTATCAAAAACTTTGTGTAATTATTGATGTATGCAAATGTTACCGTCATGACATATACTTTTCTTTTTCTCATCTCTACTGGAAGAAATGTATAAAGAATCATAATTAATCGTTTGTGCATGTGATAACTTTCTTCAAATGTTAGTAATGAAGTATCATAGATTAGTTCAACTTGTTTGAATTTCTCTCTATCTGACTTATTTTCATAAATTGCAGTATAGCAATAGAGATGATTGTGAGGTGTCAAAATGCTAATCTGTTAAAAATCAAAACCCAGTAACTATTGGTGTTCCCATGTAATACAAACTCATCAAATACTTACCTTGGACTTGTGAATATGCATCATTGTGTCCAACATAAAGGAATGAAAATAAAATATTCAAACTCATTCAAGCAAAGTTGAAAAGATTCAATTAAAGTGCTCTAATTATTTGTGTATCTGTAAGCAAGGTTAGTGTATTTTACTTTTGTCTCTACTGTAAGCAAGATAATTCTGCTTTTTCATTCTGCTTTTTTCTCCAATGGACTCTTGTTGTGATGACATCTCTCCGCTGTGCAAAGAATATCTATTATTAATTTTATGCAATTTACTGGAAACTGGAACCTTTACATTACTCTGCTTTTCTATGATATAAACTGTAGCAAATTGATTTTTGTAGTACGCCATGATAACAAAAGACTGTATGACATAGTGTGGGAAATACTGATACTTTCAATGAATTTCTTGTATAGTTTTTGTTTTTGCTTAATGGTGCCATACTTTTCCCACTGAAAGTTTCCAAACATTGCTGATAGAGAGGAGTGGGTTGAGACAAGGGATCTAGATTCATGTGGTACGATGAAATTTTTATCAAATTTGTAAATTTTGTGGAGATATTTTTTTCTTAACAGAATGGTTTTTGTGTAACTATCTCATTAAGAAGTAAGTTGCTCCAGCTCTCAATCGGCTTTGAACAAGGACAAAGGTCTAAAGAATATTATTGTCATAAAAGATAATCTTTTAAATAAATTAGTCATCTAGCTGCTTTTGATATGATTATTAATAGGATAATTAAAAAAAAAAAAAAATATATATATATATATATATATATATATATATAAAATCTTTACACAAAACGTGTAATTGGCATCAATTATTGCAAAAAATGCTGCTTGTAGGATACCTTTTCACCAAATGGTGCTTTTTGTTTAAAATGGGTTAAACTGCTCTCAAATTATGCAGCCCAGCAATCAAAATTTTTGTTCCATGCCATGTGGAGCTTTGTAGTTTTCTGTTTTGCCTCGGCATTTATGGAAAGGTTTGCAGGTCCTTGAAGGAGATGTATAGCCATGTCTTAAACTTGTATTTGGCATATTTAGATCTTTCAAAACGTTCTTTTTTTAAACCTTCCCATCATATAAAAATGCTGTGCACAATCCTAAAGATATAAAATGGAGATAATTTTTCATTCTTTAATTCGAAAAGCATAATAGAGGCATGCAAAGGAAGTTGAAATAATGACACAAATTTATAATTCATGTCATTCTATCCTTATCAGTTTCATGTTTTGATGATAGTGCCACCTTATTCATAGGCTATACACCTGTACAAGATGTTTTTAAGTTTACTTGAAAGATAGTTTCTTGCATTGTTTGAGGTTTTTTTTTTTTTATTTCTTTTTTATTACACCATTCTCCAAGAAAACCAATATGTTTTTCTTGCATTAAACAAATAGGTAGCAAAACAAGCCAAAATGCTGCATCTTTACATGTGTCACTCTTGCAAACTGCAGAGCGACTACATGTACTAAAATTTATGTTGACCATTGGTTTGACAGGTAAAAATGTTATTGACCAAGGTTAAATGAGTCTGCTCTGAGGATCATTACTGCGTACATCTGAACTAAAGTGAACTCGGCCAAATCAAACCAAACACAACATTCAACAAAACTTTTTTGTGAATGGAGCAGATGGCAGAGCTGTTTTTCTTTTTTTTTTAATTTTTGTTACCTTAGGTTTTTATCTGCTTGTTAAGATTGCTATATTTGAAATTAATTTGGTTGTTTTTTGTGGTTTTGTTTTTTTCTTTGTAATTTTTTTTTTTTATTTGAATTATAACAGTACAAATCTAGCTCTTGCGCTGTTGTATTTCGTTCTGCAGAAATAGTTTTTAAAAGTGTTTTTAAATAGCATAATTTTAGTACAATGTATTACCTTTTAAGTTTTCTTCTCTTACATTACATTATGATTGTATGAGTAAAATGCATGTCGGTTGTTTTTTTTTTTTTGTTTTTTTTGTTTATTTTTTTTTTTTTTTGCAAAACATGCTTATGAAATAAAACCGGTAATTTCTTTTACTGCAGTTTTTCTCATTTAAAGAGTTTCGGTGTGCTGAGGCATCGGAAGCAGTTGCATTTCTTTAAACTCATTATGATTCCACCAGAATTATCATATCCTCTTCTTTTCTTTTAACAACATGTGGTACCCGCTTATGTTATAAGCCAGGAGATCGTTTCACCGATCCTCAGGGTGCCTGAAGAATTATAGCATGGATGATTTTATTTTACTTTTCAATGGAGAAGATGTAGGTTTTTTTGTTTTGTTTTTATTTTTTGGGGGGGAGGTGTTTGTTTTTGTTTTAAAGGGGCGTTTCAAGATTATCAGGTGTTGATCTCTATGAAGTGAGTTCCAATCATATGAAATAAAAATCTTCCACCCAGGAAAGCTTAATCATTGTTTAGCTGATGCATGTGACTTTTTTTTTTTCATCTGGGCTCTCCATAGTGGCTTCATCAGCTGGCCTTTTTTTTTTATCAAAGTTTGCGATGAATTGAAACTTGGCAAAAAAGCAGCATATGTCTGATTTAGATTGCACAAGTAATTCATATACTTTATACCTCCCTTCATCTCTTTGGGCGTTTTACCTCCTCCCTCTCTTGCTCTCTCTTTTGCACACACGCACACATCAATCCAATGTATACCATTGCTCCTGTACCCTTCTACTTTTATTTTACTTTGCCGATGGGGATCAATTTTGATTGGATATTATTTGCTCTCTTAGTGTACAGATATACTTAGAAATAGAGAGAGTGTGTGTGTGGTTTTGGGGGGGGGGGGGGGGAGGAAGCGATATATTAAAAGAAGGCAGTGTTTTTATTGTAAAGAAATGTGATCATTTTGTAACCTAGAACTACAAGCAGGGATATAGAACTGCAGCTTGCCTCCATTCATATATTCTTGCACTGGAACTGTTATGAGAAAGAATAAGACAAGACAAAGATATCAAACGAATTAAAATGCCGCGAGATAGAAAAGAAAAATATTTTTCATTACATCATAATTTTGCAGATGGCACTGGTTTTTACATCATCGAAAAATGAAGGAATTTCTGGAGTGATCAACAAATTTAGAAAGAATGGAGAAGTGGGTAAAAGTGAAATAAATATAGAAAAAAAAACTATGACGACAATAGGAAAAAGCACAAACATTACAAAAAACACCAATAGTACAGTGAATAAGGGAAAAGAAGAAATAAAATTAAATTTTTTTTACAAAATCGAAAAGATCGAAGTAAGAATGAAACATGGAAAGAATTAGAGCAAAGATGCAAACGAATAGCACCTTCCTTTGGGAGAAAACGCCGAACGATATTCGAAAGTCCGCATCGTAAACATAAAAAATAATAATACAGTGTATCAAACACACATTTCCCTTGAGATTATAATGATTGCTAGGCAGTGTTATTAGGTACCACAAAGTGATTTTTCTACCCCAGCAAATTTGAATATACCCAATTGTACTGTAAAGATCTTGTTAAAATATGAAATTTCCAACAAATTTCATCAAAATCTGTTGGTAAATAAAAGTTTTACAGCTGTTTCAATTTTGCGCATAACGACACAAAACAAATTGCGTGCATCGGGTTGTTTTTAAGGACATATAAAAGTCATTTGTTAAATCTTATGAAACAAAAAAGGACATATTTACAAAGTCCAAGACAATGACTATACACATATGAAATTTCACGGAGATAAAAAGTAAACAAAAGAATTTATTGGTCATGAAATATGGCCAAAAGCACTTGTGGCATATCAACATTACAAGCAAATACTCTAGATGAGGCACTTTTGGACCATCGTAAAAAAACACATATTCTTCAGATTGTTTCAATACTTAGTTTGCTAATACACAATGTTGTATTTAGTTGACTCAATTTTTGTCAGCAACCTAGAAAGCCATTTTGAAAAGATAGAGAAAACCAAAATTGGCATAGCGCCAAATTTTGCGCCTTGGAAGAAAATTGGTAAAAAAGCGAATCATATTGTAGAAATTATATCATAAAAAACACAGTTTTCGTACTAGAGTAATGAAACTTTCGGAGTTTATGGTTTTTTAGATGCTGAACCTGATTATGCTATCTATTTGATAATTTGACCACTGTTTCTATTTCAAAACTGCATTGTAAGTCAATGATAGAAGTAAAAAATTAATAGTCACAGATGAATTATGATTGAACATATATTTTAAATTGTATACATGATAAAGCATTATGATTTTGATAGTTGTAGAAAACTCCCATGATAAACTGAGGTTCAATACACGCTTACATTAAAGCTGAAACTGAATGACTGTAAAACAAAGTATTACATAAGAGACAAAATACATTACAGTTTTCAAAATATAAATTGAGAACCAATTCATGTAAAGGAATTATCAAGCCTGAAAATATCAATATTTTGTTAAATGAAAACAATTTGAGCCTGCAGCTTTAAAAAATTATAAAGTATAAACAGAAATTTTCGTTTCTTTTAAATTGTGAAGGTTTCTGTTCCGTGTATATGTTTTTTTAAGCCGCACCTATGGTTTTTCCCACTCTGCTTACCTCTCGGTCTCACTACCTCTTTTGCCAGACATACTATGTACCTGTATCAGTGTCACTTTTTTGTTGACTACCTACCTCTACACTTCGCTAATGAAAGGATCTATACTGTTTGTACCTTGCAGCGTTTTCTGTTTGTTTTACTAAATAAACCTTGAACCCAACAACAACATCAAGCAACAGTTTCTGTCAAATTTATTTTCACCGTAACAGCATTGTATTTAATAATCATCATCAGAACTTTAATTTTGAATGATTGTCTTTTGCCTAATGAACCCCCTTCTTTTAGAGGGGGGTTCATTGCATATCTTTCCACGCAAAGTCTGGTAAAGATTTGCAGCAGTACCTGTCAGTCTTAAGTCCTCTTGCCCCCATCACTAATTTTCTATATCGAATCTGATCTTTAAGATTTTCTGCTTTTCCATTTTTATATAACTGATCAAGCCCAGCTTTTGTGGTGCACAAACCACCTTGACACAAAACCGCATTCATAATTTTAACTTATTACAAAAGAATTCCAACTGCTTTTTTTTTACTTGGAACCATAGGGGCGCAATGGAGTTACAGGAGTGAGAAAATGATTCAAACATGAAAATCAGTTGAATAAAAAGAGGAAAGCCTGGCTAACGAGA